>VMBQ01009099.1:2884-24255 GCA_007657795.1 Dreissena rostriformis
ATTACGAACAAGTACTTTCCAGTACACGTTGGATTTTGTCCTAGTAAGTGATCACACAAGTATTGCCAAGTTCACTGTTGATTCTGCTTAGTAAGCGGCCACTCAAGTACTGCCTCGATCTCTATGGATTCTGTTCTGGTAAGCGGTCAGAATGTACTATCTAGTTCACTGGGAGTTCTGTCGTAGTAAGTGATCGCATGAGTACCGCCACGTCCAATGTTAGTTGTCACACAAATACTGCCTCATCCATTGTAGATACGAATCAAGTAAATGGTCACTCACACAAAAACTGCCTCATCCATTATAGATTCGAATCAAGTAAATGGTCACTCACACAAAATCGGTCTCATCCATTATAAATTCTAATCGTGTAGGTGGTCACACAAGTACTGTCTCGTCCATTGTAGAGTATGTTGCCACATAAGTATTGCCTCGTCCATTGTAGGTTCTATTCTTGTAAGTGGCCACACACGCAATGTCTCGTCCACTATGGATTCTCTCCTAATAAGTGGTCACACAAGAACTGTCCAGTCCATTGTGGATTCTGTCCAAGTAAGTGGTCACACAAGAACTGTCCAATCCACTGCACGGATTCTGTCCTAATAAGTGGTCACACAAGAACTGTCCAGTCCATTGTGGATTATGTCTAAGTAAGTGGTCACACAATAACTGTCCAGACCATTGTGGATTCTGTCCTTATAAGTGGTCACACAAGCACTGTCCAGTTCATTGTGGATTCTGTCCAAGTAAGTGGTCACACAAGAACTGTCCAGACCATTGTGGATTATGTCCAAGTAAGTGGTCACACAAGAACTGTCCAGACCATTGTGGATACTGTCCAAGTAAGTGATCAAACAAGTACTGTTTAGTCCACAGTGGATTCTTTCCATACCAGTGATTACACAAGTACTGTCTAGTAAACTTTGAATTATGTCTAAGTATGTGGTAACACAAGTTCAAGCCCAGTGTAGATTCTGTCATAATAAGTTGTCGCTCAGGTGCTGTTCAGTCCACTCTGGATTATGTCAATGTAAGTGATCGCACAAGTACTGTCCAGTCCACTGTGGAGTATGTCCTAGTAAGTAGGCAAACATGCACGGTCTCGTCAATGGTGGATTCTTTCTTTGTTTTCAGGGGGCAATGTTAATTAACCTAGCTATTATATGTTGCGTTGTCACTGAAATGAATATCTGTATTGACAAGAGTCAGTTTTCATACGATATGTGTTGGAGGAAGAATACAGACTGTGTTAACCAATAAAGTGTAGAATGTGTAAATATATCGTCTGCTGGTGTGATATGTAGTGCGTTCAGTAAGCGAAACGTTTTACGAACGTTCGGAACAGTTCGCGCGTTTCCGTAACTGAATGGTGTAATGCAGCCCAACAAACGTCCAGCCATCCAGACGATAATTATAATATAACAACGATAATTTATTCTTATTCAAACATGGATCCAAGTGTAAGTTTTGAACAGAACAATGAGCGACATCGTGGTATATTTTGTTGTTTCTTTAAAGTTTATATCCATCGTGTGTACAAATATGATGCGTGGCATCTGAATTAAAATCAACATATTTTGGACACTTCAGATTTCGGATATTGATTTTTGACACCAAATGTTTGACACATTGTTCTTACTGTAGTTGATTTAATAAGTGATTAAAGCATTCAGTTATTGTTTTATAACAAAAACTTAATTGCTAATGGTTAAAGGGCAAAATTAACTTGAAAAAGCAGTGTCCTGTAGTGATTTAAGGTCACTTCCAACAGCCTTTAGCGATGCGGTTAGAGTTGCTGACTACCACTCTGGACATCATGGGCTAAATCCCACGCTTGAGCTCTGTATTTTCACATTAGTCCACAATAACCTTACATTGGTAAAGACATTGTGCTGTCAAACATATCAAAGCAATTGACCAGGGGTGGCAAAATCAAATGTCCGAGTTGCCCGAGTCGTACATTTGCTTGTCTGGGCAACTGATTTTTGTCAATTAAGTTGTCCGTGGACAACCAGGTGGGTCGAGGAATACAAAAAAATACATTGTATTAAAGCCCTAATTCAGTTTTACAAAACCAGGTGTTGACACGCGATTACATTGTCAGTGCTATTTGCGGAGCAATCAAGCTAAAATACAAACACTCCTGCGCAGTGATCTCCCTTATTCTATAAGAGACCGGGAACATGCCGCATTTAGACATCCCATGTCACTATCAATCGATAATTTCAGTGGTTTATTACAGTTTTATGGCTTTGTTAAACCTACCACACTTATCGGGCCCTACAATAAAATCGTGGCCAGTTACTTACGAGACTGATGAGAGCAACCGGGTGTAATCCTCCTGGAAATTGTGCTTTTCGAGCATTATCAAAACATTGTTTCGACACGTAAAGCGTTTTAACAAAGTAAATATTGAAATTTAATATTGAATCCATTATAAATATAATTTAAATGTTTTGTTAAATTCCCAAATGAGAATACAAATTTTGTAATCCAAAATACACTTTCTAGCTTTAAATAAAAATTCCACATGTATTTCCTTTGCCCCTACAAAAAGCGTGCGAAAACTATGTGGCAATGTACAGCGTCACGCCATGTAAAGCATGAGTGAAATGATTTTTCCCATTGTATTGCTTACCCGACGCTTACGCTTGCAACATCAATTGCTCATGTATTTTCATGGTAAAAAGCGCGTGAAAATTAGCGTGGGTGTATACACGTTCGAAGGAAAACTTTGTAGCGAAGAGAATGCTGTATCTTTGATGTTACGCTCTTTTAGGTAGTTTATTATTGAAACAGATAATGTACTGTGTACTGATTAACCGGAAAAATCAACTATAACTAAATATTGGACTAGTTTAATTTGTCAAGATTACGATGTACTAATGTGTAACACATGTTTTAATAACACTGGCTTTGCAAGATTAAAAGTTTGAGAAAGTCTTTATATTGTTTATAATAAACTGCTATAATGATTGTACCATGGAAATATAACTATAACTAAAACAAGCAAATTATACTCATTGTGATTTATTCCACATTATTTTACATTAATCAATAAAAGCGTTCAAAATTTATATAAACAATAACGGACAAGTGTAGTTCAGCAACGGACAAGTTCAATTTCCTAAATGGTTGTCCGTGGACAAGTATAGTTTTTTGAGATTTCCCCACCCCTGATTGAGAAACCAGTTCACGTCCTGTGATCATAAAGACATATTGCCCAATGAAAAAAAAAAAAAAAAAATTTGTGTCTCAAATAATTTTACATGTGTGCTTGACTGGTTTGTAATATATCATTACATTTTATCATCCAGCGATTTTTTTGTCCCATTGGGAAAAGTACCCGTCCCATTGGGCAAAAGAAGCGCGTCAAATCCTGAAATTGGGAAAATGTGAGACATGAAATCCTCAATTTGGGAAATTCCTGTCATAAAATAGGTAATTTTGGGTCTTTATAATATAAATAACTTGGTACTTAATGGCACACACTCATTAAAATAATTGTACAGACATACAGAAAATACAGACATGCCAAATAAATGACCATGATGTACTAAAGATGGTATCAGCGTTTTTCCTTACCACTTTGAGAATGGTACCGGTACCGGTCAATTTGGGAAAATGAGCAGCGTTTTCATCCAAATTGGGAAAATTATTAATTATGCTGAAAACTTTTTAAAACATGTACAAACTAGAGCTTTGTCACTGACGTGACGTATACCCCCACATGCTGCATTGACACAGAATATTTTGCATGACCTTGACCTTGGAGATATTGATTTAATTCTTTCGCGCGACACACCGTCCAATGATGGTGAACAAATGTGCCAATTGATTTCAAAGCCCCACAATGAACAACATAGCTATGGGCCGGACAAGGTCATCTATGGCCATTTTTGAATCTTTGACCTCAAAGTGTGACCTTGACCTTGGAGATATTGACGTAATTCTTTCGCGCGACACACCGTCCAATGATGGTGAACATATGTGCCAAATGATTTCAAAATCCCTTGATGAACGACATAGTTATGGCCCGGACAAGCTCATTTATGGCCATTTTTGACCTTTGACCTCAAAGTGTGACCTTGACCTTGGAGATATTGACGTAATTCTTTCGCGCGACACACCGTCCAATGATGGTGAACATATGTGCCAAATGATTTCAAAATCCCTTGATGAACGACATAGTTATGGCCCGGACAAGCTCATTTATGGCCATTTTTGACCTTTGACCTCAAAGTGTGACCTTGACCTTGGAGATATTGACGTAATTCTTTCGCGCGACACACCGTCCAATGATGGTGAACATATGTGCCAAATGATTTCAAAATCCCTTGATGAACGACATAGTTATGGCCCGGACAAGCTCATTTATGGCCATTTTTGACCTTTGACCTCAAAGTGTGACCTTGACCTTGGAGATATTGACGTAATTCTTTCGCGCGACACACCGTCCAATGATGGTGAACATATGTGCCAAATGATTTCAAAATCCCTTGATGAACGACATAGTTATGGCCCGGACAAGCTCATTTATGGCCATTTTTGACCTTTGACCTCAAAGTGTGACCTTGACCTTGGAGATATTGACGTAATTCTTTCGCGCGACACACCGTCCAATGATGGTGAACATATGTGCCAAATGATTTCAAAATCCCTTGATGAACGACATAGTTATGGCCCGGACAAGCTCATTTATGGCCATTTTTGACCTTTGACCTCAAAGTGTGACCTTGACCTTGGAGATATTGACGTAATTCTTTCGCGCGACACACCGTCCAATGATGGTGAACATATGTGCCAAATGATTTCAAAATCCCTTGATGAACGACATAGTTATGGCCCGGACAAGCTCATTTATGGCCATTTTTGACCTTTGACCTCAAAGTGTGACCTTGACCTTGGAGATATTGACGTAATTCTTNAAACAATTTTTATAAATGCGCGTGTGATAATCAGTACCGGTAATTTGTTTGGTTGTTTTCATTTTACACCGAATTGGTTACATACCACTTAACAAGTAGTATAAGAGTTTGGCTCCAAGGCACTGAAGATGCGAACGATTGTGAATCTGTCATGTGTGAATAACCCAGTGTCACTATCAATTGATAATTTCAGTGGCTTTGTCGCAGTTTGTTGTCATTGCTTTAACTACCACACTAATCCGTCATTACGGTGTACTCATCCACAAAAAAATTGTGGCCAGTTACTCACGAGACTGATGATGGCAACGGTGTAAATTCATGGAAATGGTACATATCATGTCTAATAATGTCAAAACATGTATTTCGACACGTACACGTTTTAACAAATAAAGATTTACATAAAACTGTAAATGTTTTGTTGCATTCTTAAATGACCATAATTAAATTTGTAATCCGAAACACAGTTTTGAATTTTCATGTTTATGCGACGTAATCAAATTCTAGCTTCACATAAACATTACACATGCATAATTCCTATGTTTGGACAAAAGCGCGCGAAAATTATGCCGCTTATGTAAAACGTTACGTTACCGCATGGAAAGCGTGAGCGTATTGATTTTTGTAGAAAAACTATGTAGCGTTCAGACAATTGAAATCTTTTTATGTCGGTTACAAATTTCGTTATTCATTTAAACTAAATAATCAAATTAATTTCCATTAAACATGCCGTATCTTTACCGTGACGGTCTTTTCGATGATTCATTATTGAAGCAGTTATTGTACTGTATACAGTACTGAGTTAACAGAAAATCCGGACAAAACTGGATTAAGTGATGGGTGTTGTAAAAACACGCTTAAGCAGCTTAACTGATCTATTGTGTAGACTGCGATTTTTTGAAAAAAGGGATTAGCATTTGCGTATGCATTTCTTCGCCAATTTTTTTATGCTTATTGGGATTTTTTTGTGAATTGGGAATTTTTATTTTGAAATTGGGAAAAATGGTCTCATTGGGAATGGTGCCGTTTTACGGTACCAACTTTATATAGAGGAAAAAACGCTGGGTATAAAGAAAAAATCTAATCAAGAACAAACACAATCAATGACTTATAACCTCTATTTTTTTTACTCACACAAAACAGTGTCTCTCGCTTTCATTTGAAAATTTAAATAATCTTTGATTTTTGTTGCTCACTGAGGTATTTACAGCCCTATCAGCACAGCAGACGTAAATTTAAAGATGCTTACGTGTCGTGGGAAAGACAGTTCGTATTTGATGGACATAGATTGTTCCTGAAGCCAAACTTTGTCAATGGAACACATCAGCATGACTGATGACCACGTTTAATTTTGTTCACGTTGTATTTACTATTATGACTCATTTCATTAAAAAAAGTATCAGGTTAAAAAAACTAGAACTAAAATCAATGGAAAAGTACACCGAAAACAGCTCTATTGATTGAATGCGCTGTGTTGTTAAACCCGAATTAATCAAGTGCGAAGCTACACACAATTAATTTATTTGATTTATTCACTCGCCAAGATTTATATTTTTGAACAAAACAGCCTCAACTTTCATTTGTTTTGGGAATATTTTTGGACGCCCATTTGGAATTTTAGCATTTTTGCTCGATTGGGAGGTACCGTTTACCAGTACTTTATAAAGAAGGAAAACATTTGCTGTGATCGTTATATTATATTATTGTAAAGTAAATGAAACCAGTCAATATTTCAGAAAATAGTGAAGTGTTATTTTGATATTGCCACATATCTTTGCTACATGTACCTTCATATTTTACCAGACGATCTCTGTTCAAGTAAACCGTTAAACTATTATTCACAATGGCAGACAAGGAACCAGTGAGTTCAGATTTTCAGATCTTGTTAAACTGAGTTTTAAATTCACCTTGTCTGAAACTGAAATTTATTTTGCATGCTTCAAACATGGATGTCATGTATTATTGTTTTGCATTGAAATTATTCTGTAAGATGCATTTTTTAGATTTGTACTTTTGTTGATAGTGATATTTTTATTAGGAGTAAATACATCAATGGATTGGATAAAGAGCCTGGATTTATGATCAGCTGATAGTTGTCATTTAAATGCTACCGAAATTTTAGTACAAGTAGGGTCACTTCTACCTAAACTTTTTAGCTAGAATAACCCTTGCAAGGGTTTTTTGTCCTTTTTTAAAATGGCGTTTTCACAAATTTGAGAAGTTTGTGACTCAAATGTTCACAATTTAAAAAAGTTTGTGACTCATTTATCGAAATATTGAATAGTCCGTCACTAATCTTTACACAATTTTAAACAGTTCACCATTCAATTTTTCACAAAAAGTGGCAAAGGCCACTTCACAAAGATGGGGAAAAAGCCCTGCCTGCAGTATAATCTTACTTAAAAACAATAATAGCCAACCAAATTGTTGCAGGAAGCTAACATGAAGAAGAAGCTTCAAAGTTTCCTGTCCGAGATGTTGAAGTTTGGCACAGTGAAAGGGTTCAAGCATTTTGCAATGTACATGAGAGGCAGAGAGGAGTTGGTACTCAGTGTGGTCAACACTCCTCAGGTAACACTATTGTTGTTTATTTTTTTTCAAAAACATCTTTAAAATATTTTATTTTAAAAAACATTATGATCATTGATATTATTAAAGCAGTAATTTAACAAATGCTTAACGATTTCATATTTCTTTTGACATGATATATATGTATTTACATGTTTGCAATAATGATTGTTTATTGCCACAGTAATATGGAGCCTTATATTTGTGTGTTGTACTTAACAGACTTGTGGTTCAGTGCAACCCAGCAATCCTGAATGCCTGCCCGCGGATAAGAGGAAACTCTCTAAGTCTGAAAGTTTCAGCTCTATGAATCTACCTTATGACCAGTAAGCATTGCCTCAAATCAATACAGTCTTTTTCAGTTTAACTTCTTGTTTGATATTTGTGGAGTTATTTAAAAAGTACATGTATATCCATTCAAAGTGTTAGCGAGGTCGTCTGTGATTAAAAAATTTCGTTCACTTTTGCAAATATTCTCAGCTTGCTCTATTTATCACTATCTTATTCAGGTAAACATATGTTATTTTGATGATTAAAATCTATTAAGTGTTTATTAATTGAAGGCGTATTTCTGAATTTTTTAATACAGTTCAAACTTTATATTTATGTACGACAGTAGTGTGCTCCTTTGTTATAAATGTATATAAATTTAACGTCTAGGTCGGTAAGAAAGTGAACAGTGTACATATTTTATTATGAAGTAAAAAAGAACAAAATTCAAAATAATGTTTGTGAATTAACAGTTAATATTATTTTCAATGTTTCAACCCTATGTTATAGGCTACATTTTCACATTGATACACTATGTTTTAATATTGGACAAGCTGGAACTCACAAAGAAAATAATTTGCTTAATGGTCATGCTTAACGTAACTAATCAGTCTCTAACTTGTTCAATGTATGGAACATTTCCATGCCATAGCTTACTGATTGGACATTTTTGCTAACTTACAGAAGGTCCCTTATGTTGTCCATCCGATCTCAGATGATACTGAGCACACACGGGGTCAAGGACGTGGGCCTCCCTCCTGCATCTCCCAGCGAGGGGGAATCCTTAGTAACGGTTAGTCTCTAGCAACAGTGAGTCCCTAGCAATGTTGAGTCCCTCGCAACATTAGGCTCTAGTAACGGTATGTCTCTAGCAACAGTGAGTGCCTAGTAACAGTGAGTCTCAATGAGCAACAATTAGTTTCTAGCAATGTTGAGTCCCTAGAAATGGTGAGTCCCTAGCAACACTAAGTCCTAAGCAACAGTGAAACTCCAGCAACAGTGAGTCCATAGCAATGTTGAGTCCCTCGCAACATGAGGCTCTAGTAATGGTTAGTCTCTAGCAACATTGAGTTCCTAGCAATGTTGAGTCCCTAGAAATGGTGAGTCCCTAGCAACACTAAGTCCTTAGCAACAAGGAGTTTTTATCAACAGTGATTCCATACAAGGTTATGTCCCTAGCAGTAGGGAGTCCCTAGTAACAGTGAGTCTCAAGCTCCAGTAAGACCATAGCAACAGTCAGATTTGACCTTAATCTTTCCCCTTGTCCTTGGTTTTAAGTGGTGTCTTTCTCTCAGTGGATTTCCTCTGTTAATGCCAAGATTGCTTTACAAAAACAGTTCTTTACATTACTAGATATACTGACATATTAAGAGTCTTGGTGCACTAAATCAGCACTGCAAGTTGGAGTATTTGCAATCCCTGAATTGTTTCCCAAGCCTGTTTTATGGCAATGATGAGTTGTGAACTTGACCAGGTAATGTTTGGTCTCTGGAAACATTGAAACTTGCTACAGGAAACAAGATAAGAAAGAAAATCACATAGGAACTATGTGATAACATGTGATGGAGAAGTATAACCCCTCAATGTTTTTTATTGTGCTTGCTATTCTCTGCAGGATGACAGGTCCACTCTGTTTCTCATAGCTGGCTATGGCAGGTACAGTTGTCCGTACGTCTGGGTTCGCTCTAACCACGAGAGACTTGTCAAGCTCACAGGCAGCTCAAGGGAGAAAGACTGCCCGCTGAAACTAAAGTCGACATTGAAGTGGAAAGATCAAGGTCTGATAATCCTTTGGTCTCTTTACTTAGGAATTGAACTTTAAGTCTGTTTTGCTGAATTTTCTCACACTCTTAGTTGAATATTGATGTTCTTGTTCTGTTATTAAGAAGGTTGTGGCTTATTTGGCCAAATGTTTTATTTTGATAATTAAATTAATGTAAAAGATACTGTATATGCGATGTTTTTCATTCTCTTACCAAATCCAAAGTAATTTTATTGATTTTGCTGAATTCTTCAATGCAATGTTGATTCCAACATCAACATAATTATGCCCCCTAAGGTGGGCATATAGTGATCTCACTGTCTGTCCGTCTGTCTGAAATTCCGTCACACTTTGCGTTTAGGTTTTGCGTTTAGGTTTTTTTTCAAAGCGGCGCAGTAGGGGGCATTGTGTTTCTGACAAACACATCACTTGTTTTGACTATTAAATTGGTGTGGGGATTAATTTAGATTACCAAAGTTTACAAAATGTGCTGTATATTGTATTGAACTGTATTGAAGGGAATGGTTAATCAATATTCTGTAGGTTTCAATGAAGTTCTTTAACAGTAAACACTCTGCCAATGAAGTTACAAATGGTTGCAATAACCTTTAATTATTTTCTATTTCAATATTTTGTAGACATTTTTGTGTGGGACATTGTTGCGGAGCTAGTGAAGCTGTGTACATACCCCGCCCCCAGGAACCCCTTCGAGATCGACTTTGACTATTTCAAACTTCTCCCACTCTCAGAAAAGGTCCTAGCAACGGTCGCCATGATGAATGTCTTGCAGAAAATACTCGTGTACACTCCGGATCATAAAATATATGCTGGACAAGGTAAGGCACTGTGTGTTGTGCTATACATATATAATTTGGCCTTGCTCTGGGAAAACGGGGCTTAATGCATGAGCCTAAAGTGTCATCCCATATAATCCTGGGCGGTCAGCACAGGCTTATCAGAGACAACACTTTCTGCTTTTATAGTATTTTTAGTTTGAAGGAAGCCTCTTCTTAGCCAAAATCCAGGTGGAAAGTGTCATCCCTGATTAGCCTGTGTGGACAGCACAGCCTTATCTTGAAACACTTTCCACACATGCATTAAGCCCCATTTTCCCAGAGCGTGGATCATTTGTTTGTTAAAGGTCATAATCATCAGCTTTTGAGATTGTGGCCCAGTTATAGTCATAAGGAATAAACCCCGTGTGGGGTATTATTAATAGTCAGCTTAGGCTGTAATACCAGTCATGTGAAGTAACACAATTTAAACATGAAAGTCTTCCATATAAAATTGAGAATCTGTGCAAGCCTAGTTAATAATTCATCAGTACATGACCACGGCTAAAAGTGATTATTTTGATCACAGTAATTCCTCTCTTTCAGTGTTTGAGGAGCTACAATTGATCACTAAGCAACATTTCACTGCCCTCGAATCTCTAGTCAAAGACAATGGCCTACCAGCAGTTCTGCAGCAGCAACAGCAATACCAGCAGCAGCAGCAGCGACAACAACACCATTCTGGCTCCAAATCAGCTCCTTCAGGCCCTGGTCGGACTCGAACCACGTCCTACAACCAACCTAACTCCGCCCCCTCTTACAACCAGCCTAACTCCGTCCCCTCCTACAACCAGCTTAACTCCGCCCCATCCTACAACCAGCCTAACTCCGCCCCCTCCTACAACCAGCCTAACTTCGCCCCCTCCTTCAACCAGCCTAACTTCGCCCCCTCCTACAACCAGCCTACCTCCGCCCCCTCCTACAACCAGCCTACCTCCGCCCCCTCCTACTCACCGGCCCCTCCCACCCAGTCATATGGCTATACCCATACCACACGTGCAATGTTCTAACCTTGTTAATAATATTATGGGCATGTGCATGTATGTGGCATTTATTGATTCAATATTTCAAACACTGTATATAGAAAGCTAGAAATTAGAGAAAAATGCAAGAAACTTTACCCTTCTTCATTATTTTTTTCCACCATGCTTTCATTCACAGCATGTCTTGAACACAATGTTAAAGCAAGCCCTGATAAATGGCTGAGTAAACAGAAGAATGGTTTCTATTTCAGTTGTCATTGCAGAAGCCAATCATTATCAACGTTCTTCAATCCCTGGACAGATAATTAAGACACACTGATAATAGGAGCAAACTGTTTTGTTGCCGTTTGGCAAATCTGATATACCTTTACTGTGTATTATTTGAAATGTTAACTTGAGTTTATTTCATATATTGCATACTAAAACCAACAAATTGTTTGCATAATCATGTGTATGTCATTGTATGTGACGTGTTCTGAGAAAACTGGGCAAAATGCTTGTGCGTAGTGTCATCCCAGATTAGCCTGTGCAGTCCGCACAGGCTAATCCGGGACGACACTTTCTGCCTAAACTGGATTTTCGTTAAGAAGAGACATTATTTAAACGAAAAATTCCATAAAAGCGGAAATTGTCGTCCCTGATTAGCCTGTGCGGACTGCACAGGCCAATCTGCGATGACACTTTACGCACAAGCATTATGCCCAGTTTTCTCAAAACACGACACAATTACAAAAGATACCAATACCAATGGTAATCTAGAACTACTTTGTGTGTTCAGCAGTATTTTCTTTACATCATGCATGCATTTTTACATAATTTAAAGGCAGACACGTCTGATGGAGATGCGTCTGTAAACAATTCTTTGTTTTTTTCTGAGGTTTCGCTATTCAATAGCTTAGACTAACACCCTCATTATTTATATGTAAAGTATGATTACCTAAAGCAAAAATCATGCTTTCCTGTTGAGAATCTATATTTCATTTTGTGTCCTGTTGTTATTAGTATTTCAATGTTTCAATCTTATTGTCATAATAGTCATTGACGATTTTATGTAGATATTGATTTGGTGCATTTGTTTACATTAATTTTTTTGTCATCAGTGTATAAACTGGAATGTGAATTATTGTAAAACTTATATGTATTCACTTAAATGTCATATGTATTCTTCTTCCTATAGTTTCATCCATTCCTATAGATTTGGCCACCCCTTTATTTTGAAAATTTTGACCTATTTCTGCTAAAGCTTGAATTATTTATCTTTATATAGAAAATTATATAACATGGAAGTTGTTGTTTTTTTGGTTCAAAACATGTGAATTTTAGATTTTGTTTGGAAGAAATATTATTTAGCTAAAAATTATCAACATTTGCTTTAAAATATTCTTTTTTTAAACAGTATGCTGGTGTTTATAATTCTATTAGAATATTTGTTTGAGGATGTATAGCAAAATTATTAAAGGAAAGAAATGAACAAATCAGGGTTGTTTGGGTTCCTTAATAAAATTGGCCTGTTACTAAGGAAATACCTGATATGTCAATTAAACCTCATATGTCAATTATTTTGCCTTCATTTTGTTGTAATGACATACACAATTTAATAATGTATTCAGTATGAAGATTCAATTTAACTCTATAAATGGACGACTATATACAGGAAAAGAGGCTTTATTAAACCCCAGCATGTGGTATTACCCGCTGATGCAGATTAGGCTAAGCACTAAAATCACTGTACACATGTAGTACAAATCGTTGAAACCAAACTTATAAATTAATTACTTATTATTAGCAAAAGCATTTATTTTTAGCTCGGCTGTTTGCGAAGAAAACCCGAGGTATTGTCATAGCCAGCTCGTCCTTCCGCGTCATCGTCCGAAAACTTTAACATTGGCCATAACTTGTGCAATATTGAAGATAGCAACTTGATATTTGGCATGCATGTGTATCTCATGGAGCTGCACATTTTGAGTTGTGAAAGGTCATAAGGTCATTTTTTTTTATTTTTTTTCAAAACTGCAATCACAGCCGAGCGTTGGCATCCGCTCTGCGGTGCTCTTGTTTAAAATTGGTTCATTTCCAACAATGATATAATAAATAAAAAAGCAAATTGAATAAATATATTTAAATGACTAAGTCGTTTTCAATGCTGGATTTTTTTCTGTTATGTCAAATATTAGAATTAAAATGCTCACTGCAAGGCTGATGACCACCAGAGACATACTATTCTTATTTTGTCTTGTTGAGAGAAAGGCTAAAGACATTTTATCTTTAAATAAGTTACTTTGTTTGGTTGTCCAAGAATTAATATATAATTGTCAAAAATAATGTAGTTCAAAGCAAATGGAAACAGAACAAACACAGAGTACTTCTTTTATCCAGAAATATACAAAAAATCTACAACTGTATACCAAACAAAGTGATGTACAAACAGAAAACACAATGTTAGAAAAGAAATAATAAATAAATGATAACGCAATGTTATGAATTTAGTTGCCCATTTCCAAATTAATTATGCAGACAACCACCGTGCTGCCTCAGCAAAAACATCATAAGGAAAAATTAAACAAATAATACCTATGAAACTAATAATACCTATGAAACTAAATACCTATGAAACTAATAATACCGATGAAACTAATAATACCTATGAAACTAATAATACCTATGAAACTAAAAATACCTATGAAACTTATAATACCTATGAAACTAAATACCTATGAAACTAATAATACCTATGAAACTAATCATACCTATGAAACTAAATACCTATGAAACTAATGATACCTATGAAACTAATAATACCTATGAAACTAATAATACCTATGAAGCTAATAATACCTATGAAACTATTAATACCTATGAAACTATTAATACCTATCATGGTCAAATGTCTATATTCAGCAGTGCATTACGTTATATTTTATAGAAAATCGATTTTCTTTGACAAGTTACTGTATCAAGAGAAAACTTACGGACCAAGAAGCCAAGCAAAGACATATCACCAGAATTATGTGATGGCTCACAATTTCAGCTACACAGACCCATCAAGTTCAGCATTAAGTAGTATACAGACAGTACCCGGATTACCTATTAGGCAAAGTAGGCAACTGCCTATGTGCCCCACGACTTTAAGGGGCCCCATGAGACCGTGACGAACAAAATAATACGTACTTAGCCTAATCTTATGACTAAACAAAGCCAGTTATTTTATATCAATGTTATGTTCCGATTTAAGGCTTGCCATTTTCTTACCAAGTGACAATCATTTATTATTTGCAAAATCGTATTGTTTTGCTGGGCATTGGCGTTCTAGTAGGCATTAGTTCGGCTAGGTGCGTGGGTCCCCAAAGTTTAACTGCCTATGGGCCTCCACGATGCTTAATCCGGCACTGAGCTGATGCTGTTCTTGTTAATTAAAGACCTAAACGACAGCCTTGCAAAGATTTGATGACCCAACGTTAAGTGTGCACGTTCAGTTAAGTTTTCAATCCATGAAATATCGTTCATAGTAAATGTATGAAAACATATAATATATTCAACAATACACGGACGAACTTTTAGGCGACACGTTTCTGACCACTTAAATTTTTAATTTATTACTATGGCCCTTGTTTATGTGTTCCCTCGTTTTGGTGTACAATCGACAAAGTTCATATGTAAATACTATTACACATAGAGTGAGTTTGTGTTTAAATAAAACGAAATACACTTATATCGCGATGACGGTCAAATAGTGAGTGTGCGTACGACGGCCTCTTAAATGGAGTGTTATTATTATATACACATGCAATACAGTATACCGTTAATTGTTGTTTTGATGTCCGGCTACTGAATTTGGGAATTTTAGAAAACTTTCAAAAGGCCTTATGAATATACTCATTGATAACAAGAATAATTCTCTGCAGACTCAACCAAACACCACAATTATGTGTATAACACCAGTATATTTTTTTTGTAAATACATGTTTCATGTAAAGAACTACAAGCACATGAAGTGTATAATAAATCTCCATAAACATTAGAATTCAGAGAAAAAAAATACAATCAGATAGTTTTACTAAAGTCAAGACATCGCGTGCCTTTATTTAACCGGAAAATAATACAATACACTTACATAAAATTGATTAAAAGCACGGACATCACAATGGGTTTAGCATCACGTGGTACGTCGTACCATGTACGTCCCGGACGTGGAATACGACTGCATGTGTACGATGCAAGTCGTTTGATTTTGCAACAATCACCTCAAGCTAGCGAACGGAGATGAGAATACGGAGGTATTGGCATCTTCAGGGGCCTATAACTTGTATCTTATATCATTTTAACTCGTCTAAGTTATATCCCCTGAGCTTAAAGCTGCCTTTTACGCGAAAAAAATGAAAATCACCTGATCAAGTTAAAAGGTTTCCGATGGACTTAACTCATATAAATAATTAAGAAATATAGAAGAAAATAAAGAATTTCTTAAAAATTTTAAAACTCGAGATTTTTTTAAGCGTGTGCATTTTGTCCTTTACAATACAGTCGCAATATTAGATTGTTTTCAAAAGTTGCGAAAAATATTCAAATTGGCGGAAGTAAGTGGGGAAAACGTATTTTACTACTTTGTTATCATAGGAACAACTGTTGTAAATTTTAGTTCGACCTTGTGTGTACTGCAATATTTGAAAACACACGTGTATGTATTCAGCTGTAATAACATTATCTACCATGATTTGACACTGTATAAGTATAAACATGCATCTGGCTACAAAATGAATTAATAACAACTAGTAATGACGTTGAATCTTATATTCTTCTCTCAAGGCAGTCTGATTGCAAAAACTAAACAAAAATAAAACAACATTCGTTCAAATATTTGTTTCAGATTAGATTTTAAACGTGGATGTGCAGCAGAAGATTGCATACAGGTCGGTCGGTTAAGGCAGTAATGTATTTGAACATCAGATTTCCCGCACGTGTAACACATGTATTACACGCGTATCACATCACACATAACGAACGTTTGCTATGACATAATAATATCATTTACTTAATAAAAAAAAATAATGACGAATTGCACATGCGTGTTAAACACGACCTAAATTCCTGGGTAGCATACGAAAAAATGAACAGACTCGTATTCGGGAATCACACGCCGGGTATGCGAATACTTTGATGACGGATAGCACTTCAATGACAGAGAACAATAAAAGCCACGCGCGAGAATTGAGTTCTTCAGCTTTTTTGCATTTATGTTCTGTTCATTTGGTTTTCAGACACGGAACATTGTTTGGGTGATTAATGGCATATCACTTCGTAGTGCGACGAAAGAAATTCGCGGAAAAACGGTGAATTAAATAACAAAAACGATAAAATTCCATCGATAATCAGCATGCATTGGATGATAGTACATATTTTAACAAAATAAACATACTTGGAAATAAATCAAGAACGTGCTTACTATTCCAAATAAAAGATCAATATGTCCATTAATATTACAACAAGTTACATTTAAGTTAACTAACGTTTTTGACAAAATTCAAATGTTTTAAGAGTCGCATGCACATTTTTCATGGGCACTTCGTTTACCGATCATCTCAATGACAATGACACTTGAATTCCCGATTACTGGACACTTTTTTCCAGATATAACACACTTTTTTTAGTGAATCATAAATGCAGAATTCGCTGTGGAATAATTTTATAGTAAGCAGAAAATACATAAAAATGTATGTACTTTAAAAACGAATTACCGAAACATTTTCTTATCCCTTTGGAACATAATTATGATTTTGTATAAATGTGAAAGATAAGATTGTATTGTTTTGGCTTTTTTAATTTTGTATTTATCTCCAAAACAAGATGTGACAATCATGAAGACACACGTGTACCGCATTCTTAACTCTCAATCGCTTTTCTCATCAGTGTTATATACTTGTTAGTCTACTTTATTAATTAATGCGCAGTTTTTATGCAAGTAGCGACAGTTTTGTATTTGCATCTTTCTCACAAAGTCTAATTTTACTTTAAGAATTATTATTAATTCTGTAGACAACAACCGTGCTACCTCAGCAAAAACATCTTCTTAACGAAAATCCAGTCTAGACGGAAAGTGTTTTCTCCCATTAGCCTGTGCGGACAGCAGAGGCTAATTTGGGATCAACTTTACGCACATGCATTAAGCACGGTTTTCCCAGAACATGGTTCATATGGAACTCAATGATTTTCTGCAGTGGTTGTCTATCCTGAGTTTATTTTTTTTTATTCCTACAGTGACATTCCACAAATATTGGTCATATGAAAAGTATTGTTTTATCCCACCATTTAGCACTTAGAAATCACTTGATCTAGCAATGTCCTCGTCAAAAGAACACTGATAATTATTGAACTTACCAGAGTATGAATTAATATGTTTTGTTAAAACATTATTAGCTGGCAAGCTTGTATTTAATAATGCATATTCACATTTTTCAAGTAAAATTCATTTTAATTACTAAATACTTACCTGCAATCATTAGCTATTTCCTCCGAAGGTGGGTTAATCATCCGGAATTTTCTGAAACCGACACCTACATGCCCGCGAGTTAGACTAACCCGGAACATATAATGTCACGTGGTTAGCTAAACCGGTGTCACCCATAATCATTCTTCTTCCAATATAAAAAAAAAATATTAGTCGAAGAGCGGGGTGGGAGGTCCACTGATAGCAGGTACGTATTTAGCAATTAAAATGAATTTTACTTGAAAAACTTGTTTTAATGTCATTAATACGTTACCTGCTATCATTAGCTGCATTTGCAGCTGCAGCGGCAAGGTTCGCGTCTACTTACTTTTTATAGCTCCCGATCACAGCAGGACATATATCCAGGGTTATCAGCAAATCTTCGTTAGTACGGTATTGACTTTGACTTCTCGGATAAGCGTAAGTCTGCCTATGTCGTAGAAGACACTACCACAAGGGGGCCCGACAAACACAAGTTGTCTTGTTGGCACTCCAGAGAACGAAGATAAAAGGAGGAGAAGTTGGTCGGATTCCTCCAGAAAGCAGCTTGGAGCACGTCAGAGAGTGGGGTGGGATTAATTTACGCCCAAGAAGCCGACAGAGCTCGTAATTCATGCGGTCTGATCTTAAAAAGGGATGAATCCATAGATTAAAGCCTTTTTATAGTCGAGGATGCCCAGCGAGAAATAGAAGCCGCATACACACCGCCCCCCCCCCCTTAAGGGAATGAAGAATCTCTTGCGAGAACCTCGAATGGACTTAACTCTGCTGAGGAAGAACTTCAAAGCCCTGATTTGGCAGAGGAGTCTATCTTCATCTTCATGTCCACAAGTTCTAGGAAGACTTGGAACCTTGAAGGGTTTAAAAGCCATAGAGGGGCGTTGATTTTTAGCAAGGAATCCTGGCTGACACAACAAAGTGACGGAGCCATCGGAGGAATCAAAACGAAGATGGCCATCTTATCTTCGACAGAAAGACCATGAATTTCACTTCTCCGTTTGGCTGGAGCCATAGTAAAAAGGAAAACGGTCTTCCAGGTTAGGAACTGTAAAGAAGCCTGATCAAGGGGTTCATAGGGAGCCATAGTAAGCGACCAAAGAACGCAAGCCAAATCCCATTTAGGGGTAAGGGAACGAGAAACAGGGCGTTGAAGTTCCATGGCTCGGATCAGTTCCGAAATGGCTGGGTCAGCACAGACTTGTGATGACTAACGAAAAGCCAAGGTATGCAAAAGCATAGTCCTGTATCCTTTGATGGAGCTAAGAGAAAGTTTCTTATCATCAAAGAGGTAGATGAGAAAATCCTCTATGCGTCTAGCAGAGGAATTGAGGTGGTCAATTATTTGCCCTCGAATACACCAGTCAGAGGAGAGCTTCCAGCGAGCATCGTAGACTGTTTCTGGTGGACTTTCTCCTTGCAGAGGCAACGAGGGTTGAAGCCCTAACAGAAAAAAAATGTTTCTTCTGCAGGGATTGCCGGATAACGGCCAGACGTGAAAGTGGAACATGTCTGGATCCGCATGAAGCCTGCCTCTCTGAGATAGGAGATCTGACCTATGAGGAAGTTTCCTGGGACAGTCGCACATGAGACTGAGAAGGTCGTTGAACCAGGATCTCCTGTGCCACCAAGGGGCGACCAGGAGGATATCTGGCAAGAGCTCACCCTGATTTTCTCCAAGTTTTGGGTAATTAGAATGGGTGGGTGATAGGCGTAAGCGTCCAGTTGGTCCCAAGCGAAAGAAAGCGCGCCTACCGCCCACGCTGCTGGATCGTAAACTGGACTCACGTACAAAGGAAGTCTGTGGTTGTCTCTGGTCGCAAACAGGTCAACCAGTGGATAACCGAACGTGAGAAAAATATGGTTGGTCACTTCCTGATGAAGGGTCCACTCCGACGGAAGTAATTGGTGTTTGCGAGACAAACCGTCCTCCAGGGCGTTGAGACGACCTGGTATGTGTTTGGCGGAGAGAGAGATGTTGAGGCTCTTGCAAAGAACGAGTAAGTTCCTGGTTTCCAGATACAGGGAGTGAGAGAGTGTTTCCCCCTGTGTCTGGATGTAAGTCACGACTGATGTGTTATCTGTTGACACCATCAGACATGAGTCCCGAAGATGTGATTGGGAATGAGATACAGCTAGAAAGACTGCTCGCATTTCGAGATTGTTGATGTGCAGGTGAGACTTCTGATGAGACCACATTCCTGAGATTATCAGGCTGAGTGGCTCCAGGTGAGCGCCCCAACCTTCCTTGCTCGCATCCGTAATGAGATGTAAGGAAGGTTGCGGGGGAAAAAGCGGTACTCCTGCCAAGAGATTCTCCTCGTCTAGCCACCACTGAAGGTGGGGGACTAAGGACGGAAGGATGGAAATCTGTGTTAGCAGATTGTCCGGAGACCATTTCCAACAAGTGAGAGATAGCGCTAAAGAGGACGTAGGGAGAGACGTCCCAGCTGCACAACGTCGGCTACAGAGCTCAGGATACCGTTGAGCGAGAGGAATTATTGAGCTGTGATGTGAGATTGGGGGCAGAACCCATTTGACCCGCAGGAGGAGGTCTGATACACGTTGACGTGAGACCCTGACCCGATTGAAGTGGGTCAAAAAGTTCATTCCCACGAAGGAAGGGAAAGGGGGTCCCTGGGGCTGACCTTGGGGAGGTCCGCCCTTGCCGGTCGAAGTCTTGAAAGTGTTCTGATCCGGCTTGGGTTTGCCCTTTTTCCAAGAGTCTTTACCAGACGACTTCTAATAGGAATACGGCCTGTTTTGATAGGAAGACGGCCTGTTTGGGGCCGGAGGCGGAATAGAAGAACGCCTTTTAGGGAAAAAGTAGTTCTTTTAACATTCTTGGCCGGCGGGGCTGCCTGGGACTAAGAAGCTGGACGCTTTTTTTTATAAAAAAAAGCCCCCTTGGCGCTGGCCAGAGTTGTTTCTCGCTAAAGAAGCATGGATCTGGTCTTCCCGGTCAGCCGTGATTGCCGCCTGTATCATGCCTCCAAAAAGGGAATCTGCTGTAAAAGGAGCAGTTCTGAGCGAGTTCACGCCTGGTTCCAACAGCAAATTTGGAGGCACGGAGGAGAGGATGAGGTCTCTCCGGATTCTTAGCATCTCGGACATTGACGACGCAGCATTATGTAATAAAAACTGCGTCGTCCGCGAAAGATGAATTAACAAGCAAATTCGTAGAATTGATATCCCCCGCAACATATATTTTGTTTAAGGATGGGTGCAAATCGGACGGATGAACGTACTACTATACAAAGGGCCATAACTCCGTTATTAACAGATGTTGTACAATGCCATTTGGCGTGCATCATCGTCTTATCCATATATATATACTCATACCAAGTTTCAATGAAATCCGCCAAAGCACTTCCAAGATATGGCTCCGGACACAAAAGTGCCTATAGTAAAAAGCATTTTTTCAAGATACAAAGGGCTATAACTCCGTTATTAACAGATGTTGTACAATGCCATTTGGCGTGCATCATCGTCTTATCCATATATATACTCATACCAAGTTTCAATGAAATCCGCCAAAGCACTTCCAAGATA
>VMBQ01009100.1:0-34048 GCA_007657795.1 Dreissena rostriformis
GGACCCTATGGGAAATGGAATTAGTGTATTATAACCTATAAAAATAGAGTGTACATTAGTGTTTTTATTTTTCGGTCTTGAATGTGCATATACCGCAATTTCTATTTCGCTATTGAAACACTTCACATCGAATTAGAAGCAACGACACATATCATGTTTTAATTTGCTTATCTTGCATATCTTTGACACAAACAAGTGCTAATTTGAAGGAAATAGAACAAAATAAAATTCCACGATACTCTTGTAAAACTAGCCATGCAAGTGTTTTGTTTCAAGAATTTAAGCAGGTTGAGATACATATGTATACTGGTGCGTGTATTTGTGGCTTACTGTACACGCTGCAATTTATATTGACTTGCGAAACAAAACGTGCATGTATCACTTGCTAGTTTAAAGCATGTTTTCCTTTTGAAGTAATATAATGTTAGTAAACAGGGGACGGATGTGCGTGATAATCGTCCGTTATGTGAAGCTTGTAGCCGTAGTAAATTTGTTCCGTCAAGTGTGTGAGTAATATGCGTCTATCTTTAAGGTCGTTTCGTTTCTTTAGGACGCCGTCGGCTACCATCCACAATTCTGATCTGTCTATTTTTTTTAGCCACAACTCACGAAACGTTAAGTTCCCTCGGTTCAAAACACCACGAACTTGAAACATAATTCGGAATGATTTAATCATGTTATATTGATAAATACATAAACAAAAAGAATGGTTATGTTGGAAACTCCTGTCAAATGGAAGTGTACGCATCCAGCATGCCGACGGCTCTACCCCGTTGTTATGTCAATCTACTCACAGGCAATTCTTACGACTCTATGCTATATTTAGTCATATGTTGAAATATATCATGTATCAATAAAAAGCAAAGGTGTGATCACAATAGGTCAAGCAGGTCCTTAATGTTCAATTAGTTACAATCATTTTACCATTAAAAGGCTAAATATTTGTCTTAAAACTATAAAATGATCCTATTTTAAATATTGACACGGGTTCGGAACCTCGGTTTACCATAAATACTGTTGGGAAATCGAATAGAATAAGTCACCGATCCTAACTATCATTGTTATATACCGAAATTATTCTTTTTTGGCAGCCATTTTGTTAATACATGTCGAGCCTAATGCCCTTTCATAACGATCGATATTATTGTATGAACGTGGTTCTCTTTTTCGATTGCTCATTACAGTTGTCTTAACATTCGAAACGAAAAACAGTACAACAAAAATAATTTGAATAATTGTATTGGTATCTTTATTGTAAAAGTACATTAAAACACTTAAAACATGAACAATTATGTGGGGAGTTTTCTTATACAGAAATATTGTAAAGACACAAACTAGTACTGGTTCCGTGTTTTAAAAACATGACATAAAAAAGCCCGGAAGCATTCGATATGAGATTATACTCATTTTGTACTAATAGTACAGTATTAACAAAGTTTAAATCGATTATTGTCTTTCAGACGATATACATCAATAAATATGTTTTAAATTGTATTGAAATGCTTTTAAAAGACTGTAATCATGGTTTCGTACCAGTATCCGTAGTGCCAAAGTCAATTTGTTTCTTCTGTCTTCTTTCTCCTGTACCGAATATTTCAATTAAATTGAAGGCAAAACTCGCCGCGCACGTGGTACCAGTGCCAAAATGTTCGAAGCGAGCCAGCCGTTCAGCTTGACTATCCGGGGAAAACAATTACTTGTTTTATAACTAGTTTAGATAGATTAGTTTCTATAACAATTAGATTACCAAATATTATTAGCTCACCTAACCACGCTGGTGAGATTTGTGGGCACTCTATGTCCGGCTTCCATCGTCGTGCATGTGTCATGTTTCCTGTGTCGTCCATTTGTGGCTTGTTACTACTCTCGAGACCACATTTGTATCAAATTTTGCTGACACTTAGTCAGAATGTTTATCTTAACAGAGCACAATAAAAAAAACACTTGTTTCCATTCTAGAGGAAAACTGTATGACTCAAACTTAATAAGTCTAGATCAAAATGTTTATCTTGACAATATCTAGTCCACATTTGTAAGTGGGTCGGATACGTCAGAACCACCGGTCACCCGATTGAATATTATAAAAACCTTGTTAACACTCTTGCAACCATATTTAACTCAATCTTGATGAAACGAGGTAAGAATATGTTTTCTTGGCAATATATCAGCCATTGTTTAATCTGGGTCAAGTGGGTAAAACGCTCAATTAGCATGACAAGTCTTCATGAAGTGGTGCACATTAAACTCAGGTGATCGCTTAATGTCCACCGTGGCCTTTTTATTATAAATGCGATCGTGATCAATTATTTAAGAAAACTTTCACATGTATTGGATGTTTTATTTAGAGTTCAATTGCGAATGCAATTTTAACTATCAAGCATCAACAAGTGTGCATATAGCACAAAGCAACCTTATCAACCGAATCAACCATTCGGCTGCTTGGTTATTTTTAGAACATGTAAAGCACTGCCATTATCTGTCAGAGGCGTCAGATGTATTACGGGTTGCCTGTCAAATACGCAATGAATAGCCTTTTAACACGACCACGCCGTATTTAAAGGACAAATAAATAATAATCAATAAATACATTGAACGAAAAATCAGTATTCCGAGGTAAGCTCGGAAAACTTAATTTTAAAAGCAGTTAACAGCAGCCAACACAGTTAAGAGACAATTATAAATTGAAACTGGTTTCATATTCATCTAAACATAATTATGGGACTAATGATTGAAATTTCTCTAAAATTAGCTGGAGAAATATTATGATTTGTTTTCATTCGGGTCTGTTAGTGTGAAATGTCTCCAACGTTTAATTACGTATTAAGTAAGGACAAACTCTTGTCAAGTCTGGTATGCCAAATATTTAATTTATATTTAATAAAATAAAGTTATATTTGCTACATAAAAAGTAATTTAAATTCCCCTTTGCAGTCAAAAACGAATTAGAAAATTAAATGAAAATATTTAGAAAAACAACTTATTAAAACCATTTTATAATATTGAAATTATTTCAACCTATCATCATGTTTTAATCACGATAAGCGTAGTGTAGCTGTGCTTAAACCCAATCAAAACATGTGAAATGCGACTGTGTCCAATACAAACTCGAGCAGGAAATATCGAAGGGATCATATACATTGTGTGAGGTTGCTGAACAGCTGTCTTCATCGCACTTCTGGATCGACAGACCATGAGGGTACACGTATAACGTCATATACGAGATTCGTGAGGATTGAAAGAAACGCCTATTATTTTTTTCCGTTATTTTTAGCGTGTTTGAAAATTAAATTTGATTATATCAAGTATGTTTCAAACAATACTAAATATAAACAGAGAGCAATTAAAAGCGAATTGCCAGTTTCGCCATTTAGAGAGAAGTACCGATGTCCGTTATTTATGGCAATATACCAAATGTGACATAGCTCTCAATTATTCAACATATATTTCGCTTTTTACTATTAAAAATGAACATGTATACAAGGCAATAAAATAAAATAATAAATGTAATTATACTCCCGGGCAAGAAGTTTGACAGGGGGTTAATATAATTCATCCGTCGGTCGGTTGGTCTATTTGTTGATTGGTTGTTTTTAACGTCAGACAGACGAACATTGTAACACGTTTGTTCATGGAACTACTTCTTCATTTCCCGGATGATTGAAACGTGAATTATGTCATCGCCATGAAGACTAAATGTTGATTTTTTAGTTCAATGCAGTGAAGTTCCCTTTAACGTTACCATGTTTATGCATAAACTGTTCTGAGTTTAAAGAGAGCGAACTATTCTTATATCTCAAGACATTGATCATAAACTTGAAATATCAAATCAGGTTTTTATGTTATTTGCCTTTGAACTTAGCCATTTCCATAGCAAAAGAATTTTATTTGCAAAGTTTATACAGCGAACATTGGGTTATGAGCCATTTTCATGCATAACTGTTTCAAGTTTGTTGAGCAGACTGTTTGAACATTTCTTTAGAGCTTGAATGAAACATTGCAATATGTCATCACCACGAACTGCAGTTACTTACGATACCTGTTTCATTCGCAATGTCAATACATTCAAGTTATGCGCCCTTTAACGCAGCCATTTTATGCCAAAAGCATACAGGCATATATATATATGTTATAAACTGTTAGCATTTTCAACTTTTGTTTTACTAAGATTCATTCGGTTTCTTATATTTGTTTGATACTGGATTTAGGAATTGCTAATAAAATGTTAAAACACAAGTTTTAAAAGATGCATGTTTACATTCATATTCACATTCGATAATGTTCTTAAACGATAAGCGACTGCATAACTCTCCATGTGTTATATACAGTGCTTACAATTAATAGGTTATAAACAAAACACTTATACACCTGTTTACAAACTTATTATAATGTGCCACGTCCTTCAAATACTTCTACCAGCACGTGCATTTCAACTTGCCGTCCTGTGAGCCAGCGACGTGCTATTATTTTTATCAATTATCGAGAACGCTTAACCATGTCAAGTGGTTTAACATATCGCAATAATAAAAGAACGTTACACCCATTTATAAAGGAAACATTACTATTCAGTTGTGGTAAAACGCCCTAATGTATCTCTTAGTCATTGTCGTTATCCAGCTCTCATAGCAGACGGTGTGGGCCAAAGTGGGTATATAAAGGCTGACATAAATGATAGTGCGACATTATTTACAAGATGGGTCGCGTTACACGTTTCGAAGTCACGCTTGGGATTGTATTCATGCTGATTTTGTTCCTGTCAATTTCCGCAGATGCAACTGTTACTGGTTCTGGACTAGCAATAGCTGGGGAACAATTGGACGGAGAGAGTATCATTTACATGGGCGAAAAAATGAACTCGACTCTTCTGAAGCTTCTTGGGAAATCTTTCGAGAATATCGAACGCAAATTAGAGACGATCTGCGATATTAATCCGTGTGATTCATGGTCAATATGGAGTAAATGCAGCGCGACAGTTAAGGACACGTTTGGATTTCGGTCGCGGTCAAGAGTGTGTTGGCTGAATAAACATGACGCATGTAATAGAACTGGTGAACAAACTGTTGAAAATGATAATCATGTCTGCGAAGGAGACTACACATTTCACAACTCAACCAAATCGTGCTTCAAGTACTTCGGAGAAAAGCTTAAACAAAGCGACGCTGAAAACGTGTGCATACAAGATGGTGGACATTTAATGAACACTGACACGGAAGCAAAATGGAATGCGAGTGTGTCTATCCTTCTCTCAAAAAATGCGGACACCGTGTGGGTAGACGGAACAAGAACGTCAGTCTCAGCCAAGTGGGTGTTTCTGAATGGGAAAGATCCCGAGGTGAACGGCGTCACGTCTAAGTGGCAGTCAGGGGAACCGACGAACGCATCAGATCAATTATGCAGGGTGATTTATAGGTCATCTGGGACCTATTACTGGCATGACTCAGTGTGCACTTCCGTCTATAGCTTTATTTGTGAGATGAAATAATATTACATCGAGTTTTGTATATCAGATGCATTTATTTGACTTTCGTTTGTATGCAGGTCATAATTTATGATTATATATCCCTGTATATAGTTGGAAGCATACTGAAGAACCAGTATTTGATTTCATATTTGCAAGCCCATGACGGTAGTTACGAAGTGATTAAAATAGTTTTAATATACATGTTAATATAAATCACGTATTCTACTTGAAAATATTCAGAAGTACTTTTTGGTTATTGAATTCATAATTAGATGATATATTTTTATTTTAAGACAATGGCGGAAGCAATTTAATTCAACATAGACTATTTTTTAACATTTGTTTGTTTTTGTAATTTTATTTCATCATGTTAGTGTTTAAAATTACACGTGTGTTATATGTGTTTGAGACTTTTCTTTCCTAAGAACTACTAGATATGTTTTGCCTTCATTATTGAACATAAATAAAGTATGGATTATAAAAAGGGTGTATATAATGTGATTGTGTTCTTTGCGATTGATTTTTATATGGAGCTTACAGGATACATATAAACCTCGCTCTGTGAAAAGGGGGTTTAATGCATCTGCGTAAAGTGTCGTCCCAGATTAACCTGTGCAGTCCGCAGGGACGACACTTTCCGCCTACACTGGATTTATGCTAAAAATATACTTTCTTTAAATGAAAAATATCATACAAGCGGAAAGTGTCGTCCCTGCGGACTGCACAGGCTAATCTGGAACGACACTTAACGCATATGCATTAAACTCCCTTTTCTCAGAGAGCGTCTCATATATATTTGAGAACTCATTGTTATGGCGAAAATATGCTTTATTGTCCTTATTTTTTGTTGCAATGTTAGTTTTACATTAAAATCCATCCAACATTATTATGAATGTGAGCTTGATTATTCAATGACATTACAAATGTATCCATACTTAATTTCACGCAATAAACCTTTTCTTGTTATGCGTTTCATTTTACGACACCCAATTGAGTTCTGCATAGTCTTACTTTACTTATATTCAAATATAAAATGAATTGATCAGTCAGTAGTCTTATCACTTCAGAAACTAAGTTGTATTTTACATAACAAAATATAGAGTACATTATTATTTTATTGTTCGCACTTGTGGGTTCTTATCCCGTAAATTGTATTTTGCTTTGAAACACTACACATCGAAATCAAAGCAATGAATGTTGCTAACCATACGCGCCACACTTTTTTTGTATCTACTTGCAAAACGATGCTGACTATTCTAATGAAGCGATAAAATGTTGATACCATACGTTTGTGAAATGTTTTGTAAATTAACCGACGTGTTATTATGAAATTACACACGTACACATTTGTGATATTGTGACAAACCATTACAAAACTTGTGTCACGCCATTTACACGTAGAAACTACACGGACGTGGATGACGAACAACACCCAACAGTAGTTGACTACGGAGTCCGGATAGTGCCATCTATAATCTCGCCCTTCTTTTATCAAGGGCGACACACGACACACGAACAGATACACGATATTTTGTGAGACAGTCGTGGCGACGCACGATATATTGCGCGACAGTCGCGGCGACGCACGATATTTGGCGACGTGCGAGTATGTACCACGAAATATCTCCCTTGTGTAGGTAGCCCAAAGGGCGATATATCGTGTTAAATTTCGCCTGTCGCTTCGTGAATCGCGCAAAATATCGTGCCTCGCCGCGACTGTCGTGCAAAATATAGTGTATCGCTTCGTGTGTCGTGTCTCGCGTTCAAAGGGCGCCGCACGAAACACGAAGCGACGCACGATATATTGCGCGACACACGAAGCGATACACGATATTTTATTATTCAAATATCGCCCATATTATCCGAATCTCGTGTATCGCGGTCTATTTTCAGACCGCGACACACGACAATGTATTTCATGGCTGAAGATGTCGAAACGCTCAAAAATAAGTTGTACTTAAGAGTAAAAATACTGGATGATTGCTGCAACCTTCATACTGTTACGTTTTGAAATTTATTTAGAAGTCAAAATAGAAGATAGGATACAAAATTACAAATTAAAAACATATATACTCGTTATAACAATACTATTTGGATCGAACGTCACCACTCGGAATGTAATCATTAATGCCAGTGGGGATTTGTCGAAATGTACAATAGATGTTATAGAATACACTTTATTTTGTATTCCAATGAAAACATCTAAAATAAATAAGACTTTATTGTTTTCATTTCGGAACTATCTATCAGTATAATTTTTTATCAATTAATGTTGCATTCCTTCGTTTTATAATGGCATTTAAATATAATTCATTGCTTCATTGATTATAAGCTCTTATTTAAATAACTCAATATGTTGATGGAACGATGAAGGAATAAAATATTATAACAGTAACATATATATGTACATTATGTAAATGTTTACTATGCGAAAAAATAAACGCAATTTCATTGTACGTGCATACGTGAGCATTAAATTACAAACTCCATTCGAACAGGCGGCTTGTTTACTTGCGACGGTTAAGTGGATTTTCAGAAAAGGCACATACGCTGTCACACCCACTGCTTCTAATTGTTTCCTGTAACGTGATGATCAAGAAAGGTACTTGCTGTGGCACTCTTTGTGCCTCTTGCGTCCAACACTTATTACTAATAACATTTTGGAACCATTTTGAGATGACAACATATCACAGCAGATCATTTACGTAAAGAAGATCGGCAATATGGCAGTGTTAGCTGTTTTAATATTTTTCTTGCTAAATATTTGGTATGCAAGCGCTGAAAACCAAGTTGCTGATATGGCTGTCGCAAAGGATCGTGTTAATTGACGAAAATTGATCGAGATGGGTGAGGCAATGAACTCAACCTTACTTAAACTTGTTGGCAACGCTTTCGTGAATTTAGAAAATGACATCAGCAAAGAACCATGTAGAAATAATCCATGTAAGGCATGGACGCCATGGAGTAAATGCAGCGCTCAATGGTTGGGCATGTTTAGTTTAAACCTATTTATTTTAGCTCGATTGCATCGAAAGCCGTAGGCTTATATAAACGCTCTCGAGTCCGTTTCCTGGGACTAGAACCAGTACTTGGTGTCTTTGGGGGAGATGAAAGGAACGCTCCCAGTGGGGTTCGAACCCATGATCTCCCGATCGCTAGGCATGTTTAGTCTCAAATTACGATCAAGAGCGTGTTGGTTTGGAGACTAAACGTGCAACAAAACTAGAAAACGATTCGTTAACAAATTTAAAAGACTTTATTAAAAAGTGTGTGTGACCTTCTTGGGTAGCAATGGCATCTCCGCATCTAGGCCTCATTGGTTAAGTATCTTTGAAGGAAGTACTGTGGGATTGAGACCCACATCCGGTCCACGTAACGTGTAAGCTCGGCGATATTATCCAGTTGAAGAATGGCTCGAAGCTTTCTATTCAGTAGTTCACACATGTGTTCTGTTTGGTTTAGCTTTTAGCCTGCCATGTTAATCCCCGCCCAAGGTTTGTTTTGCGGTTAGCATAGTCTGAGTTAACCGCGTAGGTGGCAAGAGTTTACAACCTCGGTGTAACCTTAAATAATACTGAAGAGTAATCGAATATAAGGTGTCACTGATCCAAGAAACGCCCATGCATTAACAAAGTGCTTGTTAAAAACCTACTTATTAAAATGGGATACATGCATTACATACTTTAAATACTTACTCTAAAAATATCAACAATTTTATGTATTCAATTACTTTAGAGGGTTTGAGTATTTCATACAATGTTTAATGTTCGAGCATTTATTGGAAACAATATCACATAATAATTCGAAAAGGATGAATGATATAAACAGTAATTCACTAAATATTGTTAAATGAAAGATCAAATATGATAGGAACAAATCAGTATATGAATCATGCTCATGTAAACTGTAAACTTAAATCGACTTTCGTTTATCGCTGATTGAGGAACACTTTGATACAAACCACATGTTTAAATAAGCGTTTCTAGCAATGAATAACATAGTCAAGAGACCATTGCACTCAAGCAAGTATTCATAGAGCAGGACGAAGTGCGTAATTTACCACGAACTAGGTACATGATTGTCTAAGTGAGGACGAGTACACAGCAACATTCATGATTGTTGTGCATGTACTAGCCATACATGCGAGATCGTTGTATTATTTGTTAATACGCTAGACGACCAAACATTTTGCCATTCATAAACTTAGTAAATGTGATGAAATACACGATTCTACTTCAGTTATCTAAATGTGTAAAACAGTCTTAACGTTTAAACAGAGACGGATCATAAAAGTGTTATCATAGCAAATAAATAAAACATTATCCCAAACATGTGCTACATAGGGGTAAATAATTTTCCCAGTCTCTAAATCACTTTTTCTTTTATACATTCATGCATGTTCTCTTTAATTATGTGTTTTAAATCAATGTGAATATTTGCATTATGTGTATACTCGTTTAGATGATAAGCTTTTTGCGCACAATTTCAATAAATATGCTTTTCTTTTTATTGATATCAGAAAGAAATATTTGATGTTCTCTACGTTTTGATTGGTTCATTTTGTGTTTGCAATCATCCATATTCTCTTCCTTAATACGAAACACAAACTAACAAACTTGAGAATACAAGTGCTAATAAGTGTTTGTAAACAAATATGAGCCGCGGCATGTGAAAATGGGCCTTATCCCTTTTGCGGCTCTGTCCGATAATGAGACTACGAAATATTGCGTGACTGTATAAGTGACAGCGTTGCTCTTGCACAAACTGCGCAATGAATGTTAAAACCATGTATTTTATAACACCCAGTTAAAGATAGGATTCAGTGCACATTGAAACAATATTTACCCGGTATATAAAAAGAAGAATCACTTAAGTATTTCAATGATAGTTGTCACATACTCCACTTTGTTAACCTCGTAAAAGAACACATATGTTACACGTTTGTGACCTCAACAATTGTTAAATGACATTGTCAGCATTTTTCAATTGCGACAAATTAATTGACTAACCAATTTCATGAGGACATGTTTTACCGATTTTTACGGAATACCGTAAGGGCCATCGTGGTTACACATTAAAATCCAAAGGGCGACAATGCGATAGTGCGATAGTACGATGGCGACAATGCGATAGTACGATGGCGACAATGCGATAGTACTATGGCGAGAATTCGACATCGCGATAGTACGATGGCGACAATGCGACAACGCGAAAGTACGATGGCGACAATGCGATAGTCATCCTACTGTCGTCATCGTATTATCGCATTGTCTCCATCGTACTATCGCACTGTCGCCATCGTATTGTCGCACTGTCGCAATGTCGTAATCATACTGTCGCATTGTCGCCAGCGTACTGTCGCTCTGTCGTCATCGTATTATCGCACTATCGCATTGTCGCATTGTCGCCATCGTACTATCGCATTGTCGCCATCGTACTATCGCATTGTCGNATGAAATCAAATTCTTATTAAGTTATAGAATGGGTATTGATGTAAGGTATGCCGAACTGTAAAGTATTTTTAAAAGTGGCTCCATCTAGGAAAAAATACGATGTGCGCATGTGTACCGGAAGGCGATAGACGACAATGCGACAGTACGATGCGACAATTCGACAGTGCGACAATACGATGGCGACAGTACGATAGTACGATGGCGACAATGCGATAATACGATGAGGACAGTACGATAACGCGATAGTACGATGGCGACAATGCGATGATACGATGGCGACAGCACGATATGACTATCGCATTGTCGCCATCGTACCATCGCGTTGTCGTACTATCGTCATCGTATAATCGTATTGTTGTCATCGTACTATCGCACTGTCGCCATCGTATTGTCGCACTGTCGCATTGTCGTCATCGTACTGTCGCATTATTGCATTGTCGCCATCGTACTATCGCCTTGTCGCCATCGTACTATCGCATTGTCGCCGTCGTACTATCGCATTGTCGCCATCGTACTATCGCATTATCGCATTGTCGCCCTCTGAATATTAATGTGTAAACACGATAGCCCTTACGGTATTCCGAAAATACTAACTCGGGCAGAAAATTCGTTAGTTAGCTGGCCAAATTCTCGCTAACTTACAACATACATGAACTTGTTTCGCATAGATGTGACTCATTCCAAACACAGCTCTTATCAAATCCATGTATTTATTACAAACCGTGTGATTGTAGATTCAAATGTTCTGTGTTTTATCTCCGTAAATAATCAGCTATATGCGGTAATGCGTAGAATGCATGTAAAAGCAAATTGATTTCGATAGCGGTATTTTCGAACAACTGTGTTTATATGGTTAGAACATTATTAGTATATCATTGCCAAATGACATTCGTCTATATACCAGAATAAAAGTTTGCAGCATCCCGTTTCGAAATGTTTTTTAATTTTAAATGCTTTAATTAAGCAAGCAAATCTGATCGATACTAAATTTGGCAACTATAACATTATTCGTTTTTCTTTTCAATATAAATCGTTGTTTAAAGTTGAATTAACTTTCTTTCTCTTCAATATCAATTCTTCGTTAAAGTTCAATAAAAAGTTTGAATTGACCGGGATTCGAACCCGAGAAATTTAGGAGCAAACGCTAACGCATAACCGGACCTCTCATGCTGTTAGTGGCGTACTTAAAACGCTATCTTACTTATACACAAATTGTTGCAATCGCTTGTTAATGTTTACCGATTTTGATTTCGATTGATGATTGTCCATTTACAAACAGATATTTAAAAACAAATTTTACTCCACCGTGTTATTTTGATTGTGTAAATAAATACATTCTTGTTCAGATTCTATGAACTGTTTTGGCTAATTGTAATTTTGCAAAACTATGAATAATGCTCTACATATTGGTGAAGTGTGTATTCGTGGAACAGTTAATTTATTTCAACGAACATGAGGCTATTTTGGTACGATCTACAACAAGTGTAACAGTTCGGATAACACGATTGGTAGACATGTTGCAACGTGTTCATCAAGTGACCACTTACCACGTGTGACCACTTCAAGTAAAAATTCCCCATTTAAGCACACTCTTAAAAGCCGCTTAATATAATACTTAAAACAAATATAGATGTAGTGACACATTATGCGCGTTCTTTTAAGTATTTAACCAACATGCGTGTTAAAGGGAAATATATTCGGTAGTTCCCACCAATATAGGCGCATATAAAAGAGGACAAATACTTTTTGATATAGTGGTTTAATTGGAAATACTATTACAAATCCATCTCATGTATACGGCATAAAATACTTAAATCTAAATATCTCTCCGCGACACATAATTATTTAAGTTATATGTGTGGGTACGATATTCATAATTAAATTTCGGGCTTTAAAACAGTTGAAAATGTTTCACTTTCGTCTTTGAACATAATGGGTCTCCTGAACACCTTTGTGAAGTGAAATAGTAAGAACGGCTTATGACTATACGGCTTGAATATAACTGAAAGTACTGAGCTTGCTAAATATGATAAATACGTTACCAGTAATACATGTAACATTTGACTACTGTCGATTCTTATATTTGTTTTTTCGAAAAGTGAAGTATTATTTTTTAAATACATACACTTATATTTTGTATGGAAATGGTTGATTACATTATGTATAATTTTGATCGAAAAACGTTCTTGTCAGCCCTTAAACTGACTACTACGTCTTTTGATAGTTCTACAATCACAAGTTTTCATGGAAAGCACCGAAATTTAGCTAATCACCACACTAAGTAACAAACATATCCAGTGTTTATTAACAGTTTTACTTGGAAGACTCTGTCTTGTGAAAGTAGTCACAAATTACTTTCTTCTCACAGGCAATTAATGAAGTTTAAACCTCAATGAATAATTATACGAGAAATGTAAATAGTTACACTCAAAGGCACTTCTAACGCAGGACTTACATATCTCAATTTTGAATACTAACAAACAAGTCGATTATTCATATATCCTGGAAATCCTCGGTTGGATAAATAATCATTAAACTAGCAATGTCGTTATAAAATAGAGTCACAGAATGTCACAATCTTAAACTATTAACTTTTAGTAAAAAATAATTAAACAGTTATGATCTCAATCTTGACTCATGTCAACTACTTGTTCTGATGACATACAGACACGTTTATCTCATCTAGTACCAATAAAATCCGCTAATCGGCGATGGAATAATCAGTCCTGAAAAGGGGGTTTATAAAGTTCCCGTAGGTAAGACAGTGTTGAATGTCTTGTTTTTATACCTATGGGCCGCGCTCTATGAAAAAGGAATTTAATGCATGTGCGTAGAGTCTCGTCCCAGATTAGCCTGTGCAGTCCGAACAGGCTAATCAGAGACGACACTGTCCGCTTTAATGATATTTTTCGTTTGAAGAAAGTCTCTTCTTAGCAAAAATCCAGTTTAGGCTGAAAGTGTCATCCATGATTTGCCTGTGCGGAATGCACAGGCTACCCTGGGACGACACTTTACGCACAAGCAGTAAACCCCCTTTTCACAGAGCGCGGCTCATATGCTCCACTTGTCACAAGAAAAAATGTATAATGTTCGATAGCAGAGCAAACGTTCGTTGAGTGATATGATACGTGTGTAATACGCATGTTGCACACGCGATACGAGCTTGTTTGCAACTACAGGGCGGCTTTTCCTACCGACCAGGCAGTAATCCACCTTTTGCGCACACACGCCCTTTATTCAAATATTGAAACACATATGTTGTCTTTGCACGATCATATCGTCCTAAGAAAATAATAATATTCAAATGTAAGTTACTATTGCTCGCATACATCCATTTGCACGTGCATTCCACATGGTCCACAGACGTGAGATAGTTATGGGTGACATATTTCAATACAACTTTGTTTGTAGACACCGTTCTCAAACAACACAGGGGTTTCCCCAGGATTTTGTTTAGGCACAGTGGGCATAGACCCACAATTTGAACATTCATACACAGTGGTTTCCCCAGGGTTGTGTTAAGGCATAGTGGGCATAGACCTACAATTTTAACATTGATACACAGGGGTTTCGCCGGGATTTTGTAAAGGCACGGTGGGCATAGACCCACAATTTGAACATTCCTACACAGGGGTACCTTTTTGGAGAAATTTGGGCACATGGGTACGGCTTATTTGGAAATTCAGGCATAGGGTTGGCAATGTGATTAAAGGCCCTAGGGAAAAACTGCAATAATAAGTGACATTTAAAGTGTTTTTTTCTGTTTTTGAGAAATAATAATAATAGGGATGCGTTAGACGTGCCTCTTATTGTATTCTAACGGTTTATAATAAATATGTAAATTTTGATTATATTGGGACTTTAATGATTACAGTTAGTTTAAATTCGGACAAGATTGGATATGTGTTAATAAATAATAGTTGTTTGCATTCTTCATACATGTTGTCAGCCAATACTGTTTACAAGCTGTCTCGATGCAACTTAAAAGATAAGCGGCTACATAACTGGACAAGTGTTCAAATGAGTGCTTACAATTAATAGCTGATAAACAAAACTCTTATGGAACTATTTCTGATGAGCCACTTCCATGAAATACTTGTGCCAGCAAGTGTATCAACATATGATAAATATAGATAACATTCATAAATACTTTTTTCCTCTTACTATGAATCACATTTTTAGAAATTATGGACATGCATTTTGAGTAAAACGTTATACCTACTGCTGACGGGGAGTGTCATACATGTAAAACTGTTATATCTACTGCTGACGGGGAGTGTCATTAAACTGTTATATCTACTGCTGACGGGGAGTGTCATAAAACTGTTATATATACTGCTGACGGGGAGTGTCATAAAACTGTTATATCTACTGCTGACTGGGAGTGTCATAAAACTGTTATATCTACTGATGACGGGGAGTGTCATATACAACTGTTATATCTACTGCTGACAGGGGAGGGTCATATAAAACTGTTATATCTACTGCTGGCGGGAAGGGTCATATAAAACTGTTATATCTACTGCTGACGGGGAGTGTCATTAAACTTATATATATACTGCTGACGGGGAATGTCATATACAACTGTTATATCTACTGCTGACAGGGGAGGGTCATATAAAACTGTTATATCTACTGCTGACGGGGAGAGTCATATACAACTGTTATATCTACTGCTGACGGGAAAGGTCATATACAACTGTTATATCTACTGCTGACGGGGAGTGTCATTAAACTGTTATATCTACTGCTGACGGGGAGTGCCATAAAACTGTTATATCTACTTCTGACGGGAAGTGTCATAAAACTGTTATATCTACTGCTGACGGGGAGTGTCATAAAAATGTTATATCTACTGCTGACGGAGAGTGTCATAAAACTGTTATATCTACTGCTGACGGAGAGTGTCATAAAACTGTTATATCTGCTGCTGACGGGGAGTGTCATAAAACTGTTATATCTACTGCTGACGGGGAGGGTCATAAAACTGTTGTATCTACTGCTGACGGGGAGTGTCATAAAACTGTTTTTATGCGCGGATAAATAACCAAAAATATGTGCTAATAATATGAAATCAAATATTGCGTTTTAGAAAGAGAATACTAGATTGGCGTTGAGTACAAATAGGTTCATATATCGTGGCTCAAACACCAAAAGCATTGGAGAGTGGTATTTGTGTTTCGTCTACGCCTGATATTCTGATCGTTATCACACAGCATGACACGATTTGTCTATCTTTATTTTGTAAATAAACAGCATACAACGGTTGAAACAAACCACCCGAAAACTCAGATGAGGTCATACAAAACATGATGACGTCATTATAATGCGCGTTTTTGTATTTGTGACAATAAGCTTTGTATACACCATTTGGTGTTTTTTTCTCAAAGCCAGAGTGATGATGGAGAAAATAAATCATACTTTAACATATAAAACATACATCACATTACTTTCTAAAACATATGCCGAATAATTTAACGTAAATTGAATGCGTTGTTATAAATAATNGTCAAGAGTGTGTTGGTTGAATAAACATGACGCATGTAATAGAACTGGTGAACAAACTGTTGAAAATGACAATCATGTATGCGAAGGAGAGAGGTGTCCACCATCGTACACATCGTACAATTCAGCCAATTCATGCTTAAAGTTCTTCGGGGACAGTCGTACTCAAAGCGCCGCTGAAAACGTTTGCAGACAAGATGGTGGGCATTTATTGAACACTGATACGGAAGAAAAATGGAATGCGAGTGTGTCTATCTTTCTCTCTAACAAAGCGAGAGACAGAGTGTGGATAGACGGAACGAGAACGTCAGTCTCAGCCAAGTGGGTCTTTCTGAATGGCAAAGATCCCGAGGCGAACGGCGTCAAGTCTAAGTGGCTGTCAGGGCAGCCAACAAACAGTGCACATGAATTATGCAGGATGCTGTATACATCGTCTGGGACCCTTTACTGGATTGATAACGTTTGCGATTCCACCTATAACTTTATTTGTGAGGTATAATAAAATGAATTGAGTTGTTTATCGGATACAGTAAGCAAATTTGACGTTGGTTTGTATACAGTTCACCATTTATATTGAGATATTTCTTTTAATTAACACTCGTGTGCAACTGTTATTTGCAGAGGTTTAAACAAGCAAAGTATGTACTGATAAAAGAAATAATTACAATTAAATGAAACGAAATGATGCTGCAACAGCTATGTAAAACCCGGACATGTATAACCAATATAAATGTTGCTACACCTGATTTGCTTATTGAGTGTAGATTTCATTGTGTATATTACATGATATGAAGTTAAGATACCCCTTAGTACCAGACAGAGAGCGGATGTGTGTTTTAGCAACAGAAAGAAACAAACTATTGATGCAGATTGTAGAACCTAGACACTTTCTTTACAACTCGTCATATTATTGGCACCGCGCTTTATTGATAAGTGTAGTTGAAAGAATATTGAAGAAACATTATAAAAGTGTGTATTAACAAACGCATGGCAGAAGTAACGAGTTAACACTTAAAGCATAATTAATAATAAAAATTAAGTAGTCTTCTTGAAAATATTCAAACGTGTTATTTTGTCATTGAATTCATAAGTAGATGCTATATCTATCTTTTTAGACTATGGCGGAATAAATTGCATTCATCATATAATAATTCTTAACCTTTGGTTTATAGTTATTTTATTATATTTTTGTTCAGTTTCTACCATTACACATTTTCTAACAAAACAAGATATATTATGCCTAGATTATCGAATACAAGTGTATGTTCGGGCTATTAAATCTGTTGTAAATTATGTGAAAGTTGTCATAAAGATTTTTTTAGGAGCTGATCTTACAGGATGAATACATATTTCACTACGTATTGTTATGCTTCATTGAACTTATTTTATTTTGCATTGAATTTAAAATGTTTCAGGTGCTTGATTATTCAATGACATAACAAATGTATCCATACTTAATTTGATGCAATACACATTTTCTTCTTTTATGCGTTTCATTTTATGGCATCTTATGAAGCTCTGCTTCATATTTTTTTGTTTATATTCAAATGTACAATGAATTGTTCAGTCAGTAGGACTCTCACTTGAGAAACCAAAGTAATAATTTATAAAAAAAAGTCTACATCAGTGTTTGTATTGTTCGAACTTGCGTGTGCATATACCGTTTTTCTATTTCGCTATTGAAACACTATACATTGAAATCGAAGCAAGGACAAAAACAATGTTTTAATTTGCTAATATTGTGTAAACAACTCTTGCACAAATAAGTGCTTATTTGACTGAACATATTACAACATATTTTACCATTATACTCTTGTTAAACAAGCCATGCAAGTTTAATGTTGCAAACACCAATGCAGGTTGAAATATAAAGGTGCACAAATGCGTGTGTATGTAGCCAACTGTACACACTGCAATTTATATTGACTTGCGAAACAAAACGTGCATTTATCACCTGATAGTTTGAAGAATGTTTTACTAATGAAGTGTTCTACTGTTAGTAAAATCAGGATACGATAATGTTATATGAAGCCCTAGTAAAATTTATTTTAAATGGAACGACGCGTTATTATGAAAGTCTTCGAGCCCATGCACACCACATTTAAGATATTGTGTTAATTGCCTTAACATGCAGAAACTACACAGATGTGGATGACGAAAACGCATACAAGTAGTTTACACCAATCCGTACATGTAAAGACTCTTTTTCGCAATTAACAACACTTCTGTATGTCAACGAATACTTTTCAGGCGCTGTTATCTCGTCGAAATGTTAAATTAAAATGATTGCATACGCTAGACTCTGTATCAAATATAAGAACAGTCAAATGCAATTGACTGTTGTTGTAACAGGTGTTTTTAAACTGCTCCATTTTCCCCTTTGCGGTCACAACTGCATTCACACTTAAAATGAAAAGTATTGAAAGCGAAGATATTCAATGTATGCAGTAATAGTAATGCACACACGAGAGGTCAATTTATTTCGAACATTCATAGTTAAAATAATATAATTTACATACTGGATTAATAACTTCATATGGCCAAAAAAGGAGTTCTGAAACTGCACGATCAAGAGGTGTTATATTTTGTATGTAGCATGTATTGTGGTCCTCTACAACGTTAGTTCCAATTATGCCTAAAGGTCCAAAACCGGCCTCGCTCCGGGGTTCATCCGTTTAACATAGACGTATTAGTATACTTTAGAAATCTGCTTGTCTCATACCGTCAAGCTCAACTCTTTCCTATTTGGTATGTTGCATCATCTTGGGTCATCTACAGAGTTTGGTCAAATAATGCCCCTGGGTTGGAAACTGGCTCCGCCATAGGGGACACCATTTTACATTTGGGTATGTAGAGAAACTCTTGAAAAATCGTCTTGTAGTAAACCGCAATGGTATTAACTAGAGTTCCTCTGCTACCTTTGTTTTAAATTATGTATCTTTGGTCGAGAGTCGGGTTGCCCCGGATTTAAACTGTTTTACATTGGCTTATCTGGGAAAAATTGGCTGTGAAAACTCCGTTGCTTTCATATTTTGAAATTATCATCATCTAGAGGTCCTTTAAAAAGGTGATTAAAAACTCGACACTGGTTTTATAACTGACCACTCCTATGGGTCAAATTTATGAACATATTGTAAAATAAATAAACCACCTCTAATACAACAAGGCCCGAAGCTTTGATGTTTCGAATGTAACATCAGATAGTGATTATTCAATACATACAAACGCCTTTGAGGGTCCTATGACATAATAGTGACCAGACAGGGAGCCATAAAATTGTATATGAACCAAAAACGAATTCGGCAGGGCCTGCAGTAGGGATTTCTAATTCTTATATTGTACCGAACAGTTTCGTCTTGTGTATCAATCAGGGTGTAATCAATGATTTTAACAGCACATGCATTGCCAAAAAGTATAATTTGTTAAAATCAAGAACATATTTACACTGTGCAATATATATTATATAAGATGATTAATGTTTAAATTAATGTTTAATATTAATTGATGGCCAATAATTTTGCAGTTTTACAGAATTGCCAGTGTCAAAAGCGAAATATATTAAAGGGGTACCGCGCGTTGCAACATAGGTGTGTGTAACGAGGATTGTGACGTTATTCGATCAATAATTAGCGGGCGGTCCATATTAAGTGGTTCATGTAAGAAACTAGTTGCATGTCCGTATACTCTAGACTTCCGCTTTCGTACTTTACGGACCTTTATATAAACAAGGTCACTTTGATGCAAAATAATTGTATATAATATTCTCTACAATGACATTACCTATCGGTTATAACATGTATCGATAACATCGTATAGTTGTCTTCACTTTATGCTTCTCTTTCCAAAGTAGCCCCAAACCAGGGCCCTCGAGTAGTATACCTCTGAGCTACAGTTCTTCATATTAGCGTTAAGGGTCCTCTTGTATTAAATTCTGACACTGCACTGTGTTAGTTATGCAGAGAGACGCATTGTTAGGAACTGAATAAGAGACATGAATAAATGGTTGAGCAAATATAACTAATTACGGAATATATTTTAAAAGAAGAAACGTTATAATCCAAAAGTTATGAGAGACATTATGTGAACTTTTGAATAAGAGTTGTATCTTGTGTGGATTATATACACATTGTCTTGATTATCCACTTACTTTATAAAATAGTTACAAAAAGGAATGCCAAGCTATGAATGCCAGCATTCCTGATACATTATGTAAAATTGTAGCCTGTTCACTTACATAGCATATGGTTAATGTTACAAATACATGATATAGGTATTTTACTTAAATGTTAATTAATGTTACACACTGTACACTCAATATCTGATAATGTGGTATAATGAAAGCAAATCTTCATCATGTTTAATCGTTGATTTTCAATATCATTCGATTATAAGAATATAAAAAATATACAAAAGTAAGCCGTTTGAAAAACTCAAAGAATAAATTAAAATCCTTAAACTGTTTACATAAAGATAATTTTTAATATCGTGAAACAAGACTGCAAGAGCATGAAATCTTGAGTACATACGACTTATAAACCACGGGGTGACTGTGAACATAAATGAGACACAAACTCCTCATATTTGACCAGGCTGATTTATGATTTCTTTGCGTGCAAATAGCTTGCTCAACATAATCATTCCAGTAAGTTAAGGCGGTTAAAAGTCTAAGGCTTGGTCTGCTTTGACACATTAGCGCGATAGTTATTACCAATGGGTCTGAATTCGGAAATAATGCATGTATACCTATTATAAGAAAATCGATGATCACGGAGTTATTAAATTGTCCAACTCGTCTGTTATAGTGCATGTACTTTATGCATATAGTACTAGTTTAAATGAATGCAAGATACAGAGCATTAATTGTAACAATACTTTTAATCAATACACCACATAGCATGTAAATTGACAGTTTTAAGCGCATGTTCTTTTTATTTCTTAACTTACAAATACTGTCTGTTACCATAATGTTGATATATACCATCTAATACAAATCGAAACTGAACAGTTGGATTGCACTTCTATATATATAAACAACAAAATTTTACAAGTATGTTTGTGAAAGCTTAAAACAAGGGACCCTTACTCATGTTTCATGTTTGCTTTTTGAAGCTCTGAACTATGTCAACAGAAACATAATTGTTAGAGCTAGAGCCTTCTAGTTCATTGTATAGTTGAAAGGATGACTGCCCTCAACTTCACGACGTTTTGATTAGAAAAATCCCGGAAACTGGCCTTGTTCTTGCATTTAAAGAAACGCGAGTGGGGGTTCGTGTCGACGTACACCTTCTCCACTTCCTTCATCTCTAAGTAACGATTCTGTCCCGTCGTTTTGTCTCGGAAGCCGCCGGGATTCCACAGTTGATCTGAAATGGGCAGCCATATTATCTGATTAAATTGATAACAAAACCGCCGTTTTGTGTTGCTATTGAACTATGAAACGGACTTTATTCACATCCAAAACGAAATGACACGTGGCGTTGTTTTATTGTACTACAACACAGAGTCTGGAATGTGAAGTATTGTTGCATTATTGTGCAATGCAATTCCCCAAAAGAATCCAACTTTTAAAATCAACATCATGATGCCTAATTACCGTTAAGTTAACGCATTCACCGCCATTAATTCCCAATTATGTTGTTGAATATATGGTTTTCGACTGTAATTGTAACTAACCTGTAGCAAGTATTCAGGTCGTCAACATTGAGTATCATTACATGTAGTAGAACTTGTCGACTACATCGTTTCAGAGTAGCGCAAATAGTCGCCGACATGTATGTCCAATTTACTTGTAGCATATACAATTGCGGGCGCTGATGCCTAATTACCTTGCAGAAGACAGAGTATTCGGGATTGATTCTCAGTTACCTTTTTGAAAACAGTCGCCAACATTCAATCTGAGTTATCATGTAGTTAACATTGTCAGTTACCGTGTAGTAGACATAGTCGCCGACATTGGTTATCAGTTACCTTGTAGTAGACATAGGCGCCGAGATTGATTATCAGTTACCTTGTAGTAGACATAGGCGTCGACATTGATTATCAGTTACCTTATAGTAGACATATTTGCCAACATTGATTATAAGTTACCTTGTAGTAGACATATTCGCCGACATTGATTATCAGTTACCTTGTAGTAGACATATTCGCCGACATTGATTATCAGTTACCTTGTAGTAGACATAGGCGCCGACATTGATTATAAGTTACCTTGTAGTAGACAGAGTCGCCGACATTGATTATCAGTTACCTTGTAGTAGACATAGTCGCCGACATTGATTATCAGTAACCTTGTAGTAGACATAGTCGCCGACATTGATTATCAGTTACCTTGTAGTAGACATAGGCGCCGACATTGATTATCAGTTACCTTGTAGTAGACATACTCGCCGACATTGATTATCAGTTACCTTGAAGTAGACATAGGCGCCGACATTGATTATCAGTTACCTTGTAGTAGACATAGGCGCCGACATTGATTATCCGTTACCTTGTAGTAGACATAGTCGCCGACATTGGTTATCAGTTACCTTGTAGTAGACATAGGCGCCGACATTGATTATCAGTTACCTTATAGTAGACATATTTGCCAACATTGATTATCAGTTACCTTGTAGTAGACACATTCGCCGACATTGATTATCAGTTACCTTGTAGTAGATATATTCGTCGACATTGATTATCAGTTACCTTGTAGTAGACATAGGCACCGACATTGATAATAAGTTACCTTGTAGAAGACAGAGTCGCCGACATTGATTATTAGTTACCTTGTAGTAGAATTAGTCGCCGACATTCATTATCAGTTACCATGCAGTAGACATAGGCGCCGACATTGATTATCCGTTACCTTGTAATAGACATAGGCGCCGACATTGATTATCAGTTACCTTGTAATAGAAATAGGCGCCGACATTGATTATAAGGTACCTTGTAGTAGACATAGGCGCCGACATTGATTATCAGTTACCTTGTAATAGAAATAGGCGCCGACATTGATTATCAGTTACCTTGAGGTAGACATATTCTCCGACATTAATTATAAGTTACCTTGTAATAGAAATAGGCGCCGACATTGATTATCAGTTACCGTGTAGTAGACAAGGTCGCCGACATTGATTATTAGTTACCTTGTAGTAGACTTAGGCGCCGACATTGATTACCCGTTACCTTGTTATAGACATAGTCGCCAGCATTGATTATCAGTTACCTTGTAGTAGACATAGGCGCCGACATTGATTATCAGTTACCTTGTAGTAGACACAGTCGCCGACATTGATTATCAGTTACCTTGTAGTATACATATGCGCCGACATTGATTATCTGTTACCTTGTAATAGACATATGCGCCGACATTGATTATCAGTTACCTTGTAGAAGACATAGTCGCCGACATTGATTATCAGTTACCTTGTAGTAGACATAGTCGCTGACATTGATTATTAGTTACCTTGTAGTAGACATAGGCGCCAACATTGATTATCAGTTACCTTGTAGTAGACATAGTCGCCGACATTGATTATTAGTTACCTTGCAGTAGACATAGTCGCCGACATTGATTATCAATTACCTTGTAGTAGACATAGTCGCCGACATTAATTATCAGTTACCTTGTAATAGAAATAGGCGCCGACATTGATTATAAGTTACCTTGTAGTAGACATAGGCGCCGACATTGATTATCAGTTACCTTGTAGTAGACATAGTCGCCGACATTGATTATGAGTTACCTTGTAGTAGACATAGTCGCCGACATTGCTTTTCATTTACCTTGTAGTAGACATATTCGCCGATATTGTGCTTCTCCTTCGAGATTTGTCCGGGGGCACATACGTCAAACATTCGAGCTTCTTTGCAAGTGAGCATTCTGTATTGGAAGTCAACAATAAACCAATTAGTAATCAGGGAAAGAATTAAAGCTTGACAGTTAATATGCTTTAGATAAGGTGTGTTTAAGCTACGTTTATTGGTGTTTGAAAAATACTATTCATGTAACGTGTTATAACATTACATTCACTACCAAAGTTTACTGATATTTTAATAAGTTTAGTTGTTTGACTTTAAATTTACATAATATTATTATAGTTCTTGTCATTTAGTTCGGACATACACTAGCTTACAAATTGTATGTAGTCTTTTATTTTGAATAATTTTCCAAACAAATACCAACGATTGTTTGGTGGTTTCCCTGAACAGCAGCTGCGTGTGCCCGACCGTCCTGTTTAGGCACGGCGCGCCCGGGCACTTGCAATTCTTGATGAATCTTGACTTGAGCTGACCGGAACCGTCCTCGTTGAGACGCGTGAGGTTAAACGCGTCCGCGCACACCTCGCCTTCTCGACAAACGTCCAGGTTGCCATCAAATCTCTGCAACCAACATATATGTAATTATAAGTGGAGCATGATTCAAAGCGAAATAGGTGCTGTAAGTGGAGGACGATCTATATCAAAATAGTTAGGTGCTGCACGAGTAAACATGTCCTTCTCCTTTTGAATGGTAAATAAAGGTGTGCTGGATATCTTTCAAATGTTCATAATTGTGTCTGAATGTTCTATTACCAATGAAAAGATTATTTTTAAAAACCATTATCATTAGCATTTGATTATTTAAAACCTTGTATTTATCAAATGATCAAAAAATGGCAACAGACTAGTCAGACTTTTTCCAATCTATCTCTTTGTAGCAGCACCCTAACCGTTCTGAATCCCACATCTTCCCATATGTCCCTTTTGTTTTGTCGAACCTCTGATAGCAGGCAACATAGAGTTAACAATTAATGGGCAGTGATTGAAAGCGATATATGCGTTGTATATGAGTCCCTACTGCCAGTTATATACATAATGATACTGTCGAACATCTGCACAAAAGAGATAAAACTATGAGTAGGATTGATTTGATGCCAACTGGGGTGTGGTATATAACTCCATACTGCACTGCATCATACCTTCTCAAACCTAAAGGTAATCGTCGAACCTTTGCAACCAGCGGACATGTAACTAATAAACGTTTGAGAAAGCTCATAGCAAAATGACAAGTGCTGATATCGTTATTTTGGTACCACGCTATTAATCTGCGTTACCAAGTTGAAAACCAGACGAAAGCCATAGATTTAAAAATGTTACACCATCAATTTTTAACAAAGATTTGCTTCTTTTAAAATCAGGTTCTACGTTCTTAGGTTTGCTATTCTAACCTTCTGCAATAACAAACAGAACCAAAAAAAATCAAACATTTATGAAAAACGCACCGTACTATGAAACTATCGCGTCAAAATTACTTACTGTAATCTAACATTGTGTTACAATGGACAGACATTTACAGTTCAACTGCTACCGATACAGGTTATGCAACGTAACAAAGCAGCGACATACAGATATCAACGCTATAATTTATCAGTGAATGTTTACACTGTGTTCATTTGTTTTAGGTTGTGAAGTTTCCATTGATTGTATGAAGAACTTTTTGAATAATTTATGTATTGCTATCTGACTCGCCCCGAACCACTTTGATAGACGCGTTTGCAGCAAACAATCCAGACATTGTTATATCCAATTATTGCGTTATGTGTACGTGTCTATTTAGCTTTTCTCCTCCGGTAAAATATTCTTGATGGTGTTTTGTAATTGCATTATATCTCGGGGAAACACAAACTATATGCGGTAAGTTATCTCCGGCGTTATTTTTTGCAGCTAAGTCTCACAATAACGTGAGCTGTATAAGCCATCGTGTGCGAACACATCTTTTATTTATGTACTAATTTGGTTTGGAAGTAACTTCCACGCGTTTGGTCATGTCGACATGAATAATCAAACTCGACAACATGAGGAGATTAATTCGTTTTAATATTAGCAAAATGGATAACCTTTCTTAATAAATGTTTCTAGAAATCATTACGCTATTTTCCAACGTTTCTATCTTTGAGTTAAACTGACATCTTTCACCCACTGTAATTTCGTCTGTCAAGCTTGAAGAAATAAATGTAATGTGAAGCACAATCTGTGGCGTATGTTGAAAGAACAAATGATGCATGTTAAAAATTACAGAACTTAGGAATTGGATCCGGCATAGTATTTTGCGTAAATATCGGGCTTGCTCGAACCCTTTTTTATGGTTCATGACATAACGTAACTCATACAACCACGGTTAAGAAATTGACGAAATTTAGTGTTTAAAAAAGATTAATTTTTGAAAACCATAAGATGGAGTTCATTGAAGTTTCAAACCAGACATCATTTCAATCTCTTTAATTAAGTATTTTGAAACGCCATTATTCATATAAAATAGTTAAGTTATATGATTACAATATGAATTGAACGGTTGTTCAATACTATTAACACTTTGAAAAACATATGTGGTTATCACTGTGTTTTTAATATTTTTAAGTACTTGTATGCAAGATGATCAAAAAGATTTGCTGCAAATCTGACAATCTCTATTCAAAACGTATGTTTTTGTCTGATGATCGTACATTCGTCGAGTGTGTTGGTTATAATTTGCGTTTCCATTTCTTGCGTCGTCCACTAACATCTTGAATACAATGCACACTTCAAATATGGGTACACTACGCTAGTAGTTTATATTTTAAATGTCTGGAATTATCTATCCTGTAAATAAGCAGTGTGAGTATTACATCATAACTGCCACAAAAACCGCCAGAGCGTACGACCAGGCGATATTATTGGCGTCATTATGGACCCATTATAACGTTTATGACATTATCCTGGAGTTCAAATAGAGAATACTAGGTCGGTTCCGAATAAAGCGAAGTTTATTTTGCGTGGCTTAGAAAATCTCGCCAAGGCTCGTGGTTCAGATTTTCTGGCCGAGCAAAATGAACTGCGCTTTATTCGACACCGACCTAGAATTCGATTTATCCCATCAATTTACTGTTTTTATATTCATTTTTTTTTCTGATGCAAACAAAATAGTAGTGTTTAATTGCTAAAAACAACAGCAAAATCAGTTTAAATTAACTGAATCTAACCTTGCGTAGTTATATTAAAATTGTGATCTTTCCCGTTTACGTCACTCGAAATAGTCCTTAAGAATTCCACGCAAAAGCAGAGTCACAAGATAAAATATCGCTACATGCCTCGATTAAAATGTTATCAGCATTCCAAAATGTACACACTCAAGTAGAACACAAACGCTTTTGTTCAAACTAAAATTCTAGTTTCACCACTGCAAAATACAAAACAATGGCTGCCATTGTGAACTTACTTTAGTAAACAACAACTTACACAAAACGGCCGAGTCGCGCGACATTATAGAAGCTAACCGACGACGACCTTGACAATTTCGACGAGTAAACAGACAATTGCAGCGACTGACACTTTATTTGACTAAATTAACAGGGCAATACGTTTTCCGACCTCGGACGACGAACATAAGGACGCACAGAACTTGTGTTTTTTTGTGTTTTTTTCTGTGTATGCCGTGTGTGATCCGATGCATCAATGGCGCCCATGTTAAAATCATTTCTCCGAGAACAGGGAAAGACAAAAGACGATGAAAAGAACAAACAAAAACCAAACAACGTTCGAACTAGTATCTTACCTTTAATTATCCTTTAAAATCCATAAATAATCCATTTAACACAATAATTGAAGATTTCGAACTTAGGGTCTTTAATAATTAGTTAACAGTTAAATAAAGACCCTTATGCCATCCTATCACTAGTCTATATGCCAATGTGTTACTGAACTCGATAAACTTTTCACTTCGTCACATCTACGTCATGTTCTCTGCATTACTGCTGTTCAAATGAACCGGAGCAGTTTATCAAAAAATAGCCGTTGGTTAAATCGGTTACATTTGCAAATTTCTGCATACAAACATATGTTTAAACTTGCACACTGTTTTGTGCGTCTATGGGAAATGCTTGAATAGTACAAGAAAATAATTTAATATATAAATAAACAAAGAATGGAAAACATTCCATTACACAACAGATAAATGAGCGGATAATACCCGTGTACAAAATGGGACATTCCGAATTCCAGTGTGGTACTATTTTTACCATCTTATACTTTACACATCTCTATGCCTAACGTGAATTAAATCGGAAAGCAACTATCGCAGATTATTTAAGAATTGTGCGATATTTATATGGCTTGTTATACATTCCAAAATGTCAAAAGAATATGCACGGATTAAAAACAATGCACATTGCACGAAATAAGGAAAATGTGATAAATTTGGCAATTCAAATATGTCGATATACATGTAAAATAAGTCGCGTTTATAATAAATCATCAAACAGACTCGCACTTTACTCAATTGAAAAATGCAATATTGGACTACAGACAGAGCGATTTTCGGATGTAATTTTAAGTTAATGATATACTCAGCGTTGTGCGTTGAATGTGTACAAATCGTTATTTTGCTCATCAGTGAATTCTTTCTTGACACTTTTCCCTTTTTATATATTCGTAAACACTTTTAATAATTTGATGAACTCATAGTTAAAATGAACACTTTATTTATTGTGAAGTCATTTGTAAATGAATTTGATAAAAAAAATAAATGTCGCTGTTTATTTTGTTTGTTTACGAAATCGTAGCGTGACACTTCGCGCGAAATTTACGTCATCAGAAAACGCATTGTGGGAATAATTGTTATACTTACCATGGTTAATTTTATTATTGCATTGTGTTAATTTTTAGCCACTCATTGACGAGAAAAGTCCATACACATGGGAAGCAATGGCGACCTACTAAACCGTTAAAAGTGACGTCATATAAAAAGTAGTCCGCCGCGCGTGACATCTATATTTCAGCATTGCCGAAATAAAGGAACATATATTACACAGTGGTTTATTTCAACAATGCACGTCTGATGATAAGATAAATTGCCTTGATGACTTAATAACGTCCGATAATTGAACAATTACTGGACAATTACTGGACAGGACGAACGTATAGCATAGTTCTGTAACCGTAAAGTACGTTTGAGCAGCCGAAATGACGTTTTGACACATCTATGGATATCTACCAAAAATGCATCATTCCAAGATGATATCTCAGTTGCTTGCGTTGTAACTTGCATCGTTCATTTATTGAAATAAACGTATATAAAATGTGATAATGAAATATTGCATAAAGAATGAGATTGATCATATACCTATGTACAATGTTAATTAAAACAGACCAAGCCAGAATTTTGTTTGTTATAAAAATATATTGGTAATACTGAGTGTAGACAGTTACTATGCAGTCTCCGACTGGTTCATTGTCTGCCGCAATAACGCACGATCGAATGTATTTATATTGCACGGTAGCTTGTTTACAAAACAAAATGCTTCGTCTTAAAAGCAGTAGAAAAATTGTAAAACAAAAAAAAACGAATATGCAGTTTGGATTCCATCTTTTATTATAACACAGTATGGGACAATTTTAAGTGAACTCATTGTTCAATAAAGTGGTGTTAACACACCACACTCGTGATGGAATAATTAATCTTGATTGTCTGATAGGAGTCTTAGCACATGTGATTTATTATCCATTCTTTAGACAAAGTAATCCAATTATGTCTAAACAACGTTTGACCGATGGTACTGTCAACCCCACGGACATCGCCATATCGCCAGTCACCACTCGCCAGACATCGGATCTTACTCGAACGGTAGACCAGGAATTTTTTGTATTCTGACACTATGCTATGTTCGTTGTATACAGGGAGGCCTTAATCTGAAGACATTTCGCGTTGGCGTAGTTGATATGGTGTCCGCCTAGCGGTCAGGAGGTCTCAGGTTCAATCCATAGTCTGGGAGCGTTTTCGCAATACCAAGTACTGGCTCTTAATAGGAATATGAACTTGAGGTGTATCAATAAGCTTAAGGATATCGATACAATTGAGCTCAATTAAATAATTTAACAATTAACTATTTTAGAACGATATATATGAACATTATATGTGAAGCACAGTTATGCATTACAGTCTAACCTGTCAATAAAGACCACTTAAGGGATTTGGTTGTTGTGGTCTTTGTTCACAGGTGGTCTTTATTCGCAGGGTTGATTATTATAGAGTGAATTCGTTCGGGAGGAAATCGATGTAGTCTTTATGGACAGGTGGTCTCTGGGGTAGGTTGGACTGTATACAGTTATTGTTTTGCACATAAGACCAAAACATTTTAAAAAAACAAATGGCTACTCTGAAACAAATAGATTACTTTTGTGGTAAAATATACACTTTTTACTAAATAATAATAGGGCTGTGAATGAAATATAACGAAAAGAACGCTCTGTGATTTTCAATACAATTTCATGATAAGGCAACATTATATAAAACTGTATAGATTTTTCTTACGTGACGTAAAAAACGCTGCAAAAAAAACAACAAACAACAGAAATGCAACTAGATGAATGATATTGCAATTTGTTTATGTCGAATCATTTTAGGCAACCTGCTGACTACACTCATTATCGGATCATACTTGCGGGTAATGCAGAACGTGCTTTGAGGATGCATTCAAAACAAAGACGTGAATACGTATAAAACTGCATGTCTGTTCAGTTCAGTAATCGAAATTAAGTACGTCAAAAATTGAAGCAATTTTAAACTTTTGTTAAACATATAAACATATTAAAAGAAAATAACTCATCTATTCCCAGTCGTAACTATTCAGTAACACGATGCGCATTACACAACATACACTTTTACATTAGTGTAACTTTTACATTTCCTTAGTAATGATGTGTTGAAAAATGTTCGGTAAAACCAGTATTTTTAAATAATAATTCTCTGTTTACTTCAATAGGACAGTTTGTTTAGGTGCTCTTACAGTCAATAATAATACATCTCTTAAAAACAATTCATTCAACAATGCAAATGTGTGTTAAGATTGTGCTCGTGCGTGTCCCACGACAATGAATTCTCTCACGTAACATGTTTCGAGAAAAGCATGAAAAACTTTCTTTTCTTTTTTTAATGGAAAATGAACAAAAAAGTTGCCTCAATGGTAGAAGTATATGCCATAGACACAATGCCTTACATCATGATCACCTACACAAGGAAGTGGTTCGCCTGTGACTGTTTGAGAGGAAGAATTTTGAGTAATACATGTAAGGCTAATAAAACTTCAAAACATTTTCACAAAATAAATTATTTTAATATTCGCTGGTCATATGTTTACGGCAAGAGACAAATTGCTTATAAAATACAGAAACATAAGAATATTGTAGCACAACAAAAAACAGTGCGAACCCTTGTGGGATCTGAATTTTAATTAAGCATACTTATATTGTATATTGAAGAAATTATATGAGACGGTGCCCATTGTTTTATTAAATGCTATAATACATACATTTATATACAACGTTTTGTAATTATTTGTGTTCAGCTGTTTTTATTTACGATAATTCAAAAAAGCATGTTCTCCATCGTATATATTCGTTTAAATATAAAATATTTTACAGCTATTATTGGAATTACTTATTTGACTTGTATTATTAAGTTTTGCTCGCATTTAATTACTATGCCAGGTTATCATGCATGTTTATGTTTTGAACATGCGCTTTTGTCTAGTTGTCATGTATTTATAACATAAGTTATAATAAGTATAAACTGGTCAACTGGTAAACTGTATACATGTACGGCGCACTCACTGGTGATATGAATTGTAATTAGATTAGACGGTGCCATTTGCAAAACGAAATTCACAACTACCAGACATATAATTATATCTACATCGTTTTGTAATTATCTATTTTCAACTGTATTAAGTCACGATAATTTAAAAAGCATTTTATCCATCGAATATATTCTCTTAAACATCAGCTATATAACAGCTTATATTGGAACTAGTGGTGTTAATTCTAATCGTTATGTTTGCTCATATTAATTACAATGCCTTGGTATTGTACATATTTATGTTTTGAACATCCACTGTTCTATTTTTGTCATGTATTTACAACATAAGTTATAATAAGTATACACTGGTCAACCGGTAAACCTCATATAGAAATGTTATTAATATCTATAGCTTTTGAATACTAGAAGTTATGATCTTACATTTGCCTCATGTTGATCCCATGTACTGTACTAATTAGACACATGAAATGACGCGAAGTAATGAATGGCCAATTCTTTTAATTGATAGATGCCTTCTTAAAAAAAGATGTAATGAAAGGCCAGTTATTTGAATTGATAGATGCATGCCTAAAAAAAGATCTTCATTAACTATCCAGATTTTCAGCAGTAAGTATATGTGTTATGTGTTGTATGTTATATACACGTATAATTAGGAATCAAAACGACGTTCATATGTATTTGTATGTACATGCACTATTATTTAATAGCAGTTTGTTTTTATTGGTAATACAAAATAGTACACTACATGTATTTCAATTGTTCTTTAAGAATATTACGACTTATGTTTCGTTTGTTTTGCACATTACGTTATCCTATATTAAACGGCGAAGTCTGTTCTTAGTTATATTAGTTTTTTTTAAGTCCTAAGAACTTCATTTACAAATATATTATGGCGATATAAGCGGTAGTGGATCGGAATTGCGTCTCTGGAAAGATAACAAAATTGTGTTATAGTCGTGGTACAGATTTCATCAGGCAATTTCACGAGACCACACACCATTTCTTACCGATTGTTTGGCTGAAAGAGCACGTTTCTGATGATCAAGAAAAAATAATGATGTTTTACTACTCATACATTTCAAATACATCAGATTTTTGTTTTGAAATAATATAATAATATTGTTAAAATACAAAGCGTTGTTAAACCAGCTTTTTGGAGCACATATGATTATGGAACACTTTGTTTTTTTTCAGGGAAGTTATATGATTTGAGTATTTACGTAGTTGTCTCGTGTTTAACTACATTATAGTATTTGTTTTAAAATGAAATCATAAAAATTCGCTAAAATAAATTTGGACGCAAAGAATAAATGAATGAATGAATGTTTTTAATTTCTCTATGAAGCTCTACATACTTCAATACAAATATGTAGTCAAGCGTTGAACAAATGGAATTTAAAAGCGCGATTTTATAGGAGTGAGTTCGATTTCTATTGTAAGTTTTTAAGGGAAGATAATGAGCCGTACATGTTTTCTTAACGAATCAATAACAGTGTAACAACTACACGATGATAAATGTGGCAATATGCTGTACGGATACGCAATACTTATAATAACTTCAATAATACTCGCTAAAGTAGTAATCGGATATCCTTAGATGATGATTATTATTATTATGAACGTGTATTGTTCACGTAACCAGCATATTATAAACGCAAGAAATAATCGCATAACACTTTAGGAAATCCTATTTTGAAAATACCTTTTTAATTAGGAAAGGTAATGTTTATGTTGGTTTACACATTGTTTGCTTACATTAACGCCACGCTTATGATTTTCTTCTTGAATTTATTTGGCAAATGGTTATACTTGAATCAGATATTGCATCATTTAACCAGTGTTAAATATATTTCTTATATCGTGCAATAATACCATCTCACTGTAACAAAAATACTTCACTGAACATGTTTCTGGAGTTTCATTATTGACATATTTAAGAAAAAGACGAATCTTCAAAACAAACCATATGCTTCAACAGGGTAACGTCATCGCACAATTTCCTTAATAGTAGTGCTTGCTTTGTTTAAAGTGATTAGAATA
>VMBQ01009101.1:2820-35741 GCA_007657795.1 Dreissena rostriformis
TGAAAGATCATCTAATAAATGACCACACCCACACATTATTCCCCCTCCACCCCCCCCCAAAAAAACAGATTTTGTTTAAACATGGTAAAAAAACCACAAACAACAATCAGCACACATAATATTGGGTCATTCATGCGCAGACACTGTATACTTGGAATACACAGTTGATCTTGTCGTCTGCCAACAATATAGCGGCCGATGGCAAACGTCGTATTTAAAGATAAACAAATCAAAAGAAGCGTAACAATAAAAATAAATTGTTTCTAAGCTGATCACTTTACACCTTTCTCCCGACTATCGATCTGAATTAAAGGATGATAATTAAATAATTAGTTCTATTTCGACGATGTTACACCTGTCTGCCGATTATTGTTTGAAATTAAAAGGTGATAATTAAGTTGTTTTTTACCCACAAAAAATGCCATTGTATATATTTGCTAGGTTTTTCAATGTCTGCAGTCAAATGATATGCACATTTTATTTCATGTACAAAACGCTTACAATTTTTCGGACTGTCGTTCTCGGATACATTATTTTTCGTTGATCATAATTTATTTTCGAAGTTCTTTATAGAAGAAATAGAATGACGAATACACATGCGGTGATACGGACGGTGTGGTTTATAATATTTTGAATTGTATTCACCTGAAAATACAATTGGAAAGACAATAAAAAAAGAAAAACTAAAAAAGGCTTTGGATGAGGTGGGGGATCTGCCCTTTATTCCTGTTGGGTTCCTGTGGCTGTGGTTCCAAGACCCCTGGCCTAATTTTCAGGATTTCAAATTTGGAACAATTGACACCACTATTAAATGTACATCTATAAAATAACTTATGTTTGTACTTTGACAAGTACCATACTAATTATTTCTATATTGAAAACTGTATGTTACATTATGATATGTGATATGCCCTTGTTGTCATTAAAAGAAAGATAAACAAGTTGATAGTACATGTATATATAATTATTTCAAAACCAGTTTTTGTGAACCGAAAAACAAAAAACTGGTTGGCTCAAAGAAATTTTGGGACAGCCCCTAGCCCTGGTAGATAGACCCCACAACACCAGTACATAATATAATCTGAAAATGTGGTCCTTTGGAAGCATAAACTGCATCCAAGAAATATAATAGCACACCCAGTTTGATTGGGTCTGTTCATGGTGATAATGTTAGTACTTGCAACACCACTCGCGTCCCCTTAGCACCGCTTTTGGGCTATTTAATATATTATAAATTATACATAATATAGTATACACTCCATGATTCCAAAGAAACAGAAAGTATAACAACACTGAATCCCTATAGACACTGAGGGTCAAGCTTACTATGACTTTAGTTATGCCATTTATTGGTCATGAAATGGACTAAATTAAAGCCGTTGCCAGAAGTCAACATTAAACTCAGAAATAAGGAAAGCAACAAATGCAAAATTAATGAACAGCAAGATTTTATTTCATAAAAGCATTTAAATACAGCCATATAGCATTAAAATTTACATACATCATCAAATTTATTGTACATACAGTTGTACACAAAAAATGAGAAGATGCACCATGTTCTACATTTTCTACAAAAAAAAAAACATTTAAAAAAAAAAAAATTATTTGCCTACCTACCAACCCTAATTTTGTAAGCCATGTCAGTGGAAACAAACGTATTTATTTTTTAAGCCTAAGCGATCAATATGTTTCAATTATGGTACTCTTCCAGTTAGAATATGACTTTATTACCTTGACCTTATTATTGAATATGAATAATTTCCCCATGATGGCTTACTTTATACTGTCAAGCACTTGAATAGTCGAGCGCGCTGTCTTCTGACAGCTCATGTTATATTTATTGTGAGTTTATTTGCAGATCAAAGCTTAAAGAATTGGGTGAAATCACTATCAGTGCACTGTTTATTTGCTTTCATAGGCTTATTTGAAAAGAATATCAGATTCCAAACCTCATTAAAAGACAGAATCCATGCAACCCATGTATTGAATTGGTCGTTTATTACCCATTGATGTACTAACAGATAAATTTCCTTTCTTATCTTCTTAGTTGTCGTTCTTGTGATTCAAAATGAGTCATTATACAAAAGTTAATAGGTATGAAAATATCTCTTAACACTGTTGCAAAACTAGGTCAAATTAACAAAACCTTGATACAATTTCAAGTAAAAAGCTAAGTTTATTGAATACCAATCACTTATTATGATAAATAAGGTAAATATAATGTGAAAATTTCAAAATTTAAATTCAATACTTTATTCAAATGCATATTACTCAAGTAATAACTCCGGTCAGGCACCAGTACTGTGGTTGCAAGTGCTATGTTAAAACACACATGCAAACACAAAATTCATGCTTTGATGTTATGGGTTTATTTTTTATTTTTTTCAGAGCAAGTGAGATTCAAGTAACAGCAAAGGTTTGCTATGTGAAGTATGATGATTTGACAAGTGTCGGAGTTGCCCTACATCTTACCAACACTGTCTTCATTGACCGAGCATTGGTAGTCATTCCAGTCATGGATGGTATGTTTATAGTGTCTCATACGTTTTCAATGTTTCTCTTTCTAAGAACCAAATTGACATAAACATTTTAGTTATAAATTCGATTCTTTTTGTCAAAAATTTGCAATTCAACAACTTGGGTAAAATTGATCATCCAAACAATTGTGTTGTGCCCTGTATGCCACAATTGATATATTTTAACTTCTTGTCATATAAATAAAATCGAGCCTCTTCTGGGAAAACCAGGCTTAATGCATGTGCGTTAAATGTTGTCTTAGATTAGCCTGTGCAGTCATCACAGGCTTATCAGGGACATATCTTTCCGTCTGGACTTGTCTGGATTTTCTTTAGAAGAGACATCTTTATAAAAAGAATCCATAAAAGCGCAAAGTGTTGTCCCTATTTAACCTCTGCGGACTGCACAGACTTATCTGAGGCGACACTACTCGCATGCATTAAGCCCCATTTTACCAGAGCGCGTCTTAATTATAGTTTATTCAGTTCCGTCAGATTCAACTGTTCTGATTTGCCTTTATATAATCTCACATGTCTACTATGTTTGCACAATCATTCAGTTAAGTGGATTAAAATAATTAATTCAAAGACTGTTTTAAATAGTTTCAACAATTTGGTAGCGCAATCATTTCTCATCTGCAGGTGAGATTCCGGATGAGTCATCAGCCCTGCAGAGGGCGCCCCAAGCTGTGGCAGGCATGTTACCAGGGCAACCAACATGGCCCAGCAATGTCATCAGTCAGGTAAGGTTGAACATGCTTTTGTCAGTTGAAAAACATGGCAGCCATGGCATGTGGGAGTTTTTCTTCTATTTCTATAGTGAAAGCTAGTTACCACTACCTGCTCAGTACAGACTAGTTCCTTCAGATAACAGATGAACGCAAGAGGGCCTTTTAACCCCCTTTCTCTTGTTTTATCTTCACTGAGCATAGACTATTAATTTAGATTTCTTAAAAAATAAAATTTCAGTTCCAAAATGTGTGAAGCAAAATAGATTTTTTCCAGGTAAAATTTTCAGCTTACCTGTATTGTTACTTTTTTAATTTCATAGCTCCAAAGCATTGGGGGCAGTCAGGTAATCATTACCAATGACCCTAGACTTACGGCCCTTGGTTTGTCTCAGTACCCACCGTTGCCTAGCAACACAGATCCAACCAAGATTGAAGAAATCAGACGCACAGTTTACGTGAGCAACCTTGAACCACAGGTAAGTACTTTGTAATACTTGTCAAAGGCAGAATAGACCTTTATTGTGTATATAATATGTATTAATATCAATAACATTGGATATTTCATATACCAGAATTGATTCGAATTTAAAACTACATTGTAGTTGCTTATTTCTACTGTATTTGAATTGCAGCCTGATTAAGCTGTCCATTAAACTTAAAAACACTATGTGCATATTTCATCTTGCAATAGATAAATTAGCACTTACTATGTCTATGCTGAGAGGCATATACAGGGCTGGACATTAACGGTAGTCTGACTGTCCGAGACAACCAAATTGTGAGTCCGGACAAGTAAATAAAGAATTTGCTAGTCTGATGGGACAAGTAGTCGTAATAATTTAATTACTTAGAAAAAAATCCTTTAAATCCGTTATTTCTGTGGAGTTACCACAAAACGTTTTCGATTATATTTTGTTTACGTTTAAACGACAAGGCGCAAGATATTCCTATAGTTCCATGCGAAACTACACCGTACTGTTCACAAGGGAAGCAACCCATAACATTTTTCTTTGCCAAGATAACAAGAATATTCTCCCTTCTAAAGAATATGCATTTTACGAAACCGGTACACACCGATCTTACAGACAATTAACGTAGTGACGTCATCTCTATAGAATGATTTTACAAAACTCAAGTTTTTGTCTGACAGGTATTATGGCTTTGTACAATGTTTAAAAATCAATAATCTCGAGTTTTCCTGGTATTCTAGTCAGTTCTTTTTGTATTGAAATTGCCTACAATTATGTTAACATCTATTTTGAACGATTATAGTCTTTATGATTAGAGCATTGTGTATTATTTCATTATTTTGCAAAGTACTGAGCAGAATAAGATATAATGGTCAGGACAAGTTGCTTTTTGGTCAGGACAAGTGAAATTTTGGTCTACTTGACCGACCGGCCAAATGGCTTCAAAAGTTAATGTCGAGTCCTGCTATAGCGATTGGCCTGTATGTGGCGTGTTCTGACAAAACTGGGCAAAATGCTTGTGCATAAATTGTCATCCCAGATAAGCCTGTGCAGTCCGCACAGGCTAATTTGGGACGACAATTTCCGCTTTTATGGAATTTTTTGTTTAAATGATGTCTCTTCTAAGCAAAAATCCAGTTTAGGGGGAAAGTGTCGTCCCTGATTAGCCTGTGCGGACTGAACAGGCTAATCTGGGATGACACTTTACGCACAAGCATTTTGTCCAGTTTTCTCAGAACACGCCACGTATGTTATTCTGTTGTACATCCATGCAAGGTTTACCGTAGATTACATGCTTGTTAAAACATAAATACACCCACATCACATGACAGTATTTTAACCTGACATTGACAGACTTTTGGACTAATTCAGAATGTTCAAATTCATGGTTAACCCAAAATAACGACAACATTTGTCATATATCAAAGCTACAAAGGCTTTATATTTGCATGGATACTTTCTATGAAAACTATCAATACTCCTACATCACCCCTAGTCAAATGTTCACTTGTATGTTAAAGCTCTTGAACAATAAGGACAAAACTGATAGATGATTTAGCCATCCCTGCAAATGTCTTTCCTACTTAATTGTGTGCTTTGTATAATTTGTTGTTGGACAAATCTAGATTTATTCAGGCCTCTTTACAGACATTGCCCAAATATTTGTTGTTTGGAATAATACAATTTTACACAGATACATTTTTAAAGAATACTGCTTTTTAAAATCGTATTTAAATGTTGATAAAACATAGATAAACCCTCGTAGGCATTTCACTTGCTGCGAAGAATTTTTTAAAACCACCGAAAGGATGTAATTGTCGTATTGAAGATCTTATTATTAGCCATAAAATAAGCTCCATTTTAGTTAAAAGCATTTAATAGGTTAAATCATGACTATACAGCTTCCTCTATTCCTAGATCACTGGTGAACAGTTGATGCAGTTCTTCAGCCAGGTGGGGGAGGTTAAGTACCTGCGTATGGGTGGAGACGAGATGGACGGTCGCTGTGGTTACGTAGAGTTCACAGACCAGCGTTCCATCGCCACCGCGCTCACATACAACGGGGTCATGTTCCAGGGACGGCCCCTCAGGTATGACAATTNTAGATGGGTCAGAATTTGTAAAGATGCGAATTTATGAATGCATCATAAATTCCAAAAATAGTGAAAATAAATGTATCACTTAGAGGTGAACTTTTTAGCTTTTATCAAATAGTAAATGGTGATGATAATATATACTCTATTGTCACTTGACAAATGCCATTTAATTACTCATGCTAATACACCACTATTGAGATTGATAAAGACTTCATATTTAAGTTGATGTATAGCTAGAATCCTCACCACTCATCGACTATTGCTTACTCGACATCTGGACGGTTTTCCCATCCATTGAATACATGCTAGATGTCTGGTTTTAACCATGAGGCTATAATTATAAAGAATTTTTTCAAACAAAAAGTGAAACCATGTTTTACTACGCAGCATGGCCCACTCTACGTCTGCCATAGAGAAACCGAAGACTAAGATGCAGGAGGCTGCTCTGCGAGAGATAGAGGAAGCCATGAAGAAAGTCAAGGAGGCTCAGTCCCTCATTACTGCTGCAGCTGACTCTGGTAAGACTAGCAGAGTTATCTTCCTTGAGGCTCATCATCTCCCTTTCAATGCTTACATAATTTTACCAATACAGGCCTTTGCAGCCGTCCCATTCCTAAAGCGAGATAGTAAAAAACAAAAAAAAACATTTTTTTTTTTTTTTTTTTTTTTTTAAGAAGTGCCTCATGATTATTATATCTCAATTTTATTTCAAATTCATCTAACAAAGTATATTACTATAATTCATAACTTATAATTTGAATAATTGTAAAGAGTCATGGAAAATTAGTTTTTCCAAAATCATTGGACTTTCATGCTAAAAAGAATCCCTATCCCAAAATTGCATTTTTCCCAAAATGGTAAGAAAAAGGCCTGCAATTGTTCTGAGCTGTTGCCAAGATAGTTTTACCAATAATTCAGTGCGTCAATGCTCCAGAGGAGTCCTGCACTTTACAGGAAGAAGAAGAATTATAAACTGTGGCCAAGATATTTTAACCAATAGTTCTGAACCCTCTATGTGTTTAGGGTGCATTTATCTGCATTTAGAGACAATGTATTGTACTCATAAACTTTAAAGACTTAGTGATAAAAAATCATCTAAGGAATATGTCTACTGATATATACTTGTTTACACCTACTCTGAAATCTATACATGTTCATTTACATGCATATTCACACCACTTAAGTACATTAACTACATTAAGTTTCACTTTACTAGATTTAAGTTGTTAATCTTCTTTAATGGTGTCACCACCAAGTTAATGATACATGTTTGCAGCGTTGATTCATGGTGTTTTACAGGTGACCTGAACATAGATAAAGCAGTATCCAAGTTGGCCTCAAGTATGTATGCAGCTTATGGTGTTTTTTGAAATTGTTGTAGACAGTTTCTCACCTGTATAAAATGTATAACTATGCCCTAGCATACAACCGTCTTATCAAATGAAGTTTATTTACAATGCTGGTATTAAAAGTCCACATAACTAAAATATGTTAAATTATTGTTCCATGGACAATATGCCTATGGTTTAGATGTGACTTCTCAATAACACCACTGTTTATAACAAAAAAAAGGAGAAAAAAATGGAAAATTACATGTAAATTTTCCCTTGAAAATGATGAATCGCCAGATTGATCAAAATCTTGCGCTACTATTTGTGCATCTAAGGCTTATTACAGCATAAAAGAAAAACTCCTGTAAGACTTGATCATTAAAAATGCTATCATTTCTGTAAAAACATTCTAACTGCAATGTTAATTTCTGGTTTAATATATATTACTTATTGAACTATATTCTTTACCGTATAAACGTATTTGTTTTCATGATGTTGAGGGTTACATCTTAGCTCATTCAATTTTATACCGTGACCTTTTTATGTTTTGTTAGTTATTAAAAAAGGATGATTTACTAAAACTGTGTTTACTTAAAGAAATATTCTTCATCTTTTGCAGGAATTGGACACAGTAGGTCACGTTCAAGGTCAAGGTCTCGTCGCCATAAAAGTAGGTCAAGGTCACGTAAACGCAGTCGATCTGGGTCACGGCGAAGGTCGAGGTCGAGACGATCAAGGTCTCGTAAAAGATCGAGGTCACGCAGACGTTCGAGGTCAAGGTCAAAAAGGAAGAGAACAAAATCTAAGTAAGTGACATGTTTTCCTTTAGCTTTTTTCAGCAAACAACATAAAAAAATAAACAAAAAAATACTTTTTGAAATGCCTCAATATTAAAACTTATGACTTTTGAAAGAATACACATGAACAGTCATGGGTAATGTAAACTAGAGATGAAAACAGCTTTGTTCAATAGTGATGCATTTCTTCCAATATTTGGCAGTCAGATGAAAAAGTTTCAGTTAAAGAAGCCGCTTTGTTAATATAACGTTTTTTTTTTCTAAAATAAAATCATTGTCTTTCAGGTCCCCAGACAAAGTTGCAGCAGTCACACTTGGGTAAGCATTCACACCTGTAACAATCCCTCTACCCTGTTAAGTCACTGACCTTTGAAACAATTGTTTACAGGTCCTCAGTTTGGTGATAAAAGCTTTCACATATGTGTCATGATCTGAGAAAACTGGGCAAAATGCTTGTGCATTAATTGTCATCCCAGAATAGCCTGTGCAGTCTGCACAGGCTAATTAGGGACAACAAATTCCGCTTTTATGGAATTTTTTGTTTATAGGATGTCTCTTTTTAGCGAAAATTCAGTTAAGGCGGAAAGTGTCGTCCCTGATTAGCCTGTGCAGACTGCACAGGCTTATCTGGTATGACACTTTACGCACAAGCATTTTGCCCAGTTTTCTCAGAACACGCCACATATAACTGTTTTCATTCATTTCACTGGTGTTGGAGTTCATGCAAGGTTTAAGTTTTTCAGCTCACCTGCTCAAGGTCCGCTATTGTGATCTCTCTATGTCTGGAATGTGCTCACCTGCTCAAGGTCCGCTATTGTGATCTCTCTATGTCTGGAATGTGCTCACCTGCTCAAGGTCCGCTATTGTGATCTCTCTATGTCTGGAATGTGCTCACCTGCTCAAGGTCCGCTATTGTGATCTCTCTATGTCTGGAATGTGCTCACCTGCTCAAGGTCCGCTATTGTGATCTCTCTATGTCTGGAATGTGCTCACCTGCTCAAGGTCCGCTATTGTGATCTCTCTATGTCTGGAATGTGCTCACCTGCTCAAGGTCCGCTATTGTGATCTCTCTATGTCTGGAATGTGCTCACCTGCTCAAGGTCCGCTATTGTGATCTCTCTATGTCTGGAATGTGCTCACCTGCTCAAGGTCCGCTATTGTGATCTCTCTATGTCTGGAATGTGCTCACCTGCTCAAGGTCCGCTATTGTGATCTCTCTATGTCTGGAATGTGCTCACCTGCTCAAGGTCCGCTATTGTGATCTCTCTATGTCTGGAATGTGCTCACCTGCTCAAGGTCCGCTATTGTGATCTCTCTATGTCTGGAATGTGCTCACCTGCTCAAGGTCCGCTATTGTGATCTCTCTATGTCTGGAATGTGCTCACCTGCTCAAGGTCCGCTATTGTGATCTCTCTATGTCTGGAATGTGCTCACCTGCTCAAGGTCCGCTATTGTGATCTCTCTATGTCTGGAATGTGCTCACCTGCTCAAGGTCCGCTATTGTGATCTCTCTATGTCTGGAATGTGCTCACCTGCTCAAGGTCCGCTATTGTGATCTCTCTATGTCTGGAATGTGCTCACCTGCTCAAGGTCCGCTATTGTGATCTCTCTATGTCTGGAATGTGCTCACCTGCTCAAGGTCCGCTATTGTGATCTCTCTATGTCTGGAATGTGCTCACCTGCTCAAGGTCCGCTATTGTGATCTCTCTATGTCTGGAATGTGCTCACCTGCTCAAGGTCCGCTATTGTGATCTCTCTATGTCTGGAATGTGCTCACCTGCTCAAGGTCCGCTATTGTGATCTCTCTATGTCTGGAATGTGCTCACCTGCTCAAGGTCCGCTATTGTGATCTCTCTATGTCTGGAATGTGCTCACCTGCTCAAGGTCCGCTATTGTGATCTCTCTATGTCTGGAATGTGCTCACCTGCTCAAGGTCCGCTATTGTGATCTCTCTATGTCTGGAATGTGCTCACCTGCTCAAGGTCCGCTATTGTGATCTCTCTATGTCTGGAATGTGCTCACCTGCTCAAGGTCCGCTATTGTGATCTCTCTATGTCTGGAATGTGCTCACCTGCTCAAGGTCCGCTATTGTGATCTCTCTATGTCTGGAATGTGCTCACCTGCTCAAGGTCCGCTATTGTGATCTCTCTATGTCTGGAATGTGCTCACCTGCTCAAGGTCCGCTATTGTGATCTCTCTATGTCTGGAATGTGCTCACCTGCTCAAGGTCCGCTATTGTGATCTCTCTATGTCTGGAATGTGCTCACCTGCTCAAGGTCCGCTATTGTGATCTCTCTATGTCTGGAATGTGCTCACCTGCTCAAGGTCCGCTATTGTGATCTCTCTATGTCTGGAATGTGCTCACCTGCTCAAGGTCCGCTATTGTGATCTCTCTATGTCTGGAATGTGCTCACCTGCTCAAGGTCCGCTATTGTGATCTCTCTATGTCTGGAATGTGCTCACCTGCTCAAGGTCCGCTATTGTGATCTCTCTATGTCTGGAATGTGCTCACCTGCTCAAGGTCCGCTATTGTGATCTCTCTATGTCTGGAATGTGCTCACCTGCTCAAGGTCCGCTATTGTGATCTCTCTATGTCTGGAATGTGCTCACCTGCTCAAGGTCCGCTATTGTGATCTCTCTATGTCTGGAATGTGCTCACCTGCTCAAGGTCCGCTATTGTGATCTCTCTATGTCTGGAATGTGCTCACCTGCTCAAGGTCCGCTATTGTGATCTCTCTATGTCTGGAATGTGCTCACCTGCTCAAGGTCCGCTATTGTGATCTCTCTATGTCTGGAATGTGCTCACCTGCTCAAGGTCCGCTATTGTGATCTCTCTATGTCTGGAATGTGCTCACCTGCTCAAGGTCCGCTATTGTGATCTCTCTATGTCTGGAATGTGCTCACCTGCTCAAGGTCCGCTATTGTGATCTCTCTATGTCTGGAATGTGCTCACCTGCTCAAGGTCCGCTATTGTGATCTCTCTATGTCTGGAATGTGCTCACCTGCTCAAGGTCCGCTATTGTGATCTCTCTATGTCTGGAATGTGCTCACCTGCTCAAGGTCCGCTATTGTGATCTCTCTATGTCTGGAATGTGCTCACCTGCTCAAGGTCCGCTATTGTGATCTCTCTATGTCTGGAATGTGCTCACCTGCTCAAGGTCCGCTATTGTGATCTCTCTATGTCTGGAATGTGCTCACCTGCTCAAGGTCCGCTATTGTGATCTCTCTATGTCTGGAATGTGCTCACCTGCTCAAGGTCCGCTATTGTGATCTCTCTATGTCTGGAATGTGCTCACCTGCTCAAGGTCCGCTATTGTGATCTCTCTATGTCTGGAATGTGCTCACCTGCTCAAGGTCCGCTATTGTGATCTCTCTATGTCTGGAATGTGCTCACCTGCTCAAGGTCCGCTATTGTGATCTCTCTATGTCTGGAATGTGCTCACCTGCTCAAGGTCCGCTATTGTGATCTCTCTATGTCTGGAATGTGCTCACCTGCTCAAGGTCCGCTATTGTGATCTCTCTATGTCTGGAATGTGCTCACCTGCTCAAGGTCCGCTATTGTGATCTCTCTATGTCTGGAATGTGCTCACCTGCTCAAGGTCCGCTATTGTGATCTCTCTATGTCTGGAATGTGCTCACCTGCTCAAGGTCCGCTATTGTGATCTCTCTATGTCTGGAATGTGCTCACCTGCTCAAGGTCCGCTATTGTGATCTCTCTATGTCTGGAATGTGCTCACCTGCTCAAGGTCCGCTATTGTGATCTCTCTATGTCTGGAATGTGCTCACCTGCTCAAGGTCCGCTATTGTGATCTCTCTATGTCTGGAATGTGCTCACCTGCTCAAGGTCCGCTATTGTGATCTCTCTATGTCTGGAATGTGCTCACCTGCTCAAGGTCCGCTATTGTGATCTCTCTATGTCTGGAATGTGCTCACCTGCTCAAGGTCCGCTATTGTGATCTCTCTATGTCTGGAATGTGCTCACCTGCTCAAGGTCCGCTATTGTGATCTCTCTATGTCTGGAATGTGCTCACCTGCTCAAGGTCCGCTATTGTGATCTCTCTATGTCTGGAATGTGCTCACCTGCTCAAGGTCCGCTATTGTGATCTCTCTATGTCTGGAATGTGCTCACCTGCTCAAGGTCCGCTATTGTGATCTCTCTATGTCTGGAATGTGCTCACCTGCTCAAGGTCCGCTATTGTGATCTCTCTATGTCTGGAATGTGCTCACCTGCTCAAGGTCCGCTATTGTGATCTCTCTATGTCTGGAATGTGCTCACCTGCTCAAGGTCCGCTATTGTGATCTCTCTATGTCTGGAATGTGCTCACCTGCTCAAGGTCCGCTATTGTGATCTCTCTATGTCTGGAATGTGCTCACCTGCTCAAGGTCCGCTATTGTGATCTCTCTATGTCTGGAATGTGCTCACCTGCTCAAGGTCCGCTATTGTGATCTCTCTATGTCTGGAATGTGCTCACCTGCTCAAGGTCCGCTATTGTGATCTCTCTATGTCTGGAATGTGCTCACCTGCTCAAGGTCCGCTATTGTGATCTCTCTATGTCTGGAATGTGCTCACCTGCTCAAGGTCCGCTATTGTGATCTCTCTATGTCTGGAATGTGCTCACCTGCTCAAGGTCCGCTATTGTGATCTCTCTATGTCTGGAATGTGCTCACCTGCTCAAGGTCCGCTATTGTGATCTCTCTATGTCTGGAATGTGCTCACCTGCTCAAGGTCCGCTATTGTGATCTCTCTATGTCTGGAATGTGCTCACCTGCTCAAGGTCCGCTATTGTGATCTCTCTATGTCTGGAATGTGCTCACCTGCTCAAGGTCCGCTATTGTGATCTCTCTATGTCTGGAATGTGCTCACCTGCTCAAGGTCCGCTATTGTGATCTCTCTATGTCTGGAATGTGCTCACCTGCTCAAGGTCCGCTATTGTGATCTCTCTATGTCTGGAATGTGCTCACCTGCTCAAGGTCCGCTATTGTGATCTCTCTATGTCTGGAATGTGCTCACCTGCTCAAGGTCCGCTATTGTGATCTCTCTATGTCTGGAATGTGCTCACCTGCTCAAGGTCCGCTATTGTGATCTCTCTATGTCTGGAATGTGCTCACCTGCTCAAGGTCCGCTATTGTGATCTCTCTATGTCTGGAATGTGCTCACCTGCTCAAGGTCCGCTATTGTGATCTCTCTATGTCTGGAATGTGCTCACCTGCTCAAGGTCCGCTATTGTGATCTCTCTATGTCTGGAATGTGCTCACCTGCTCAAGGTCCGCTATTGTGATCTCTCTATGTCTGGAATGTGCTCACCTGCTCAAGGTCCGCTATTGTGATCTCTCTATGTCTGGAATGTGCTCACCTGCTCAAGGTCCGCTATTGTGATCTCTCTATGTCTGGAATGTGCTCACCTGCTCAAGGTCCGCTATTGTGATCTCTCTATGTCTGGAATGTGCTCACCTGCTCAAGGTCCGCTATTGTGATCTCTCTATGTCTGGAATGTGCTCACCTGCTCAAGGTCCGCTATTGTGATCTCNCCGGATGATAACTCAAGAACGCTTAGGCCTGGGATCATGAAACTTCATAGGAACATTGGTCATGACCGGCAGATGACCCCTATTGATTTTGAGGTCACTAGGTCAAAGGTCAAGGTCAAAGGTCAAGGTCACAGTGACTGGAAATAGGAAAATGGTATCTGGATGATAACTCAAGAACGCTAAGGCCTGGGATCACGAAACTTCACAGGGACATTGGTCATGACCGGCAGATCACCCCTATTGATTTTCAGGTCACTAGGTCAAAGGTCAAGGTCACAGTGACCTGAAGCAGTAAAATGGTTTCTGGATGATAACTCAAGAACGCCCTGGGATCACGAAACTTTATAGGGACATTGGTCATGACCGGCAGATGACCACTATTGATTTTCAGGTCAAAGGTCAAGGTCACAGTGACCTGAAGCAGTAAAATGGTTTTCGGATGATAACTCAAGAACGCTCAGGCCTGGGATCATGAAACTTCATAGGGACATTGGTCATGACCGACAGATGACCCCTATGGATTATCAGGTCACTATGTCAAAGGTCAAGGTCACGGTGACTCGACACAGTAAAATGTCCACCACTGCCGCCGCCACCGCCGGTCTGCACAGGCCAATCTGGGACGACACTTTACGCACATGCGTTTAACCCCCTTTTCTCAGAGCACAACTAATTTTAATGAGAGTTGTCCTATTCTGTTCCTTCATTTACTTTTTAGGTCATTAGGTCTGATCTAAGAAAAACCTCATTGACACTTTACTTTAAATTTCTTTATTGTTGATTACTTTTTAGCTCCAATGGCCAAAGGCCAGCGGGGCTTATGTAATGGTCCTGTGTCCGTCGTGTGTGCGTCCGTGCGTTAACTTTTTCTTTAAACATCTTCTTCTCCTAAACTACTTTTCCAATTCTGATGAAATTTCTCAGGAATGTTCCTGTGGTAAACCTCTTTNTTCATGTTCTGAGAAAACTGGGCATAATGCTTGTCTGTAAAGTGTCATCCCAGATTAGCCTGTGCAGTCCGCACAGGCTAATCAGGGAAGACAATTTCCGCTTTTATGTAATTTTTCGTTTAAATTATGTCTCTCCTTAGCGAAAATCCAGTTTAGGCGGAAAGTGTCGTCCAGGATTAGCCTGTGCGGACTGCACAGGCTAATCTGGTACGACACTTTACGCACAAGCATAATGCCCAGTTTTCTCAGAACACGACACATATATTAAGGACACATAACTTTTCAAAACAGTCAAGACCAACCATGTAAAACCAAGTATTTCACACCATTATTTGAATCTAACTGTTTACTGTCCTTAATTTACTGTGCAATGCTCCACATATTGATTAAAGACTTTAATAATTTTTCAGCAATCAATCAAGCTGCTAAATTTCATTTAAACATTTTAGAAAGAAATCGAAAGTTTGGGAAAACAAGAGAGCTTCATGTAAGACCACACACATTTTGTCGGATTGCACGTAATTATGGATCACATTATATTGGATTTAGTATGTATAGTAAACATGTGGAAATGTAACTTGTCTTTATCAATTACTGAGATTTAAATTATATTCATAAAAGCCATTCCTTCTGCAAATGGGTTGTTACGTGTATACTGATGATGGGTTGTTACATGTATACTGATGATGGGTTGTTACGTGTATACTGATGATGGGTTGTTACGTGTATACTGATGATGGGTTGTTACATGTATACTGATGATGAATACCAATCAAAAATATGTACTGGATGTTGATATTGTATCAAGAGTTTTATGTGCTTCTTCAGCCATGGCCACTGAAGTTGGGTAAAAATAGTGAAAAAGTTCTTTTCCAAAAAATTGTCAGGTGAATCAGAAGATGTTGGGCGCAAAAAAACACACAAAAAACAGGGAATTTTATCAAATGTGAAAGAACCAATGGCATTTTCATTCATGTATATATTTATGTAAAATAAAAAGTTTATTTTAATGAACTATTGTTATTATAGAATCATATTGTACATATGTTTATTAACCATGTTAACATTATTGATCAATATTTAGTTAAATGCTGGACGGGGAAATANATTTTGCATGTATAAGAATGCATTGGTAAATATCGGTCCTAATTTATTTTTAATGAAGTATAGTATGTGACGGTGTCATGCAAATTAAGAATTTTCTTTAAACTGTATTAACATAAGGTTAAAGATAAATGTTTTACGTAAACATGTGCATGAATTTAGTTGGATAATGTGAAAAAACTTCATTATGCCCCCCTTCGAAGAAGAGGGGGTATATTGCTTTGCACATGTCGGTCTGTCGGTCCGTCCACCAGAATGTTTCCGGATGATAACTCAAGAACGCTTAGGCCTAGGATCACTAAACTTCATAGGTACATTGATCATGACTGGCAGATGACCCCTATTGATTGTGAGGTCACTAGGTCAAAGGTCACAGGTAAAGGTCACAGTGACTGGAAATAGGAAAATGGTTTCCAGATGATAACTCAAGAACGCTTAGGCCTGGGATCATGAAACTTCATAGGAACATTGGTAATGACCGGCAGATGACCCCTATTGATTTTGAGGTCACTAGGTCAAAGGTCACAGGTCAAGGTCACAGTGACTGGAAATAGGAAAATGGTATCCGGATGATAACTCAAGAACGCTAAGGCCTGGGATCACGAAACTTCATAGGGACATTGGTCATGACTGGCAGATCACCCCTATTGATCATGTATTGATTTTCAGGTCAATAGGTCAAAGGTCAAGGTCACAGTGACCTGAAGCCGTAAAATGGTTGACTGGAAATAGGAAAATGGTTTACGGATGATAACTCAAGAACACTTACGCCTGGGATCATGAAACTTCATAGGGACATTGGTCATGACCGGAAGATGACCCATATTGATTTTCAGGTCACCAGGTCAAAGGTCAAGGTCACAGTGACCTGAAGCAGTAAAATGGTTTCCGGATGATANAGCTGTAAGTGTGCAGTGATCAAACATTTTTTTCAATATTGCTGTATTATACAGTATACGTGTACATAGGGTATTGAGATATTGGGGCATGATTGTATCGCTAAAGACTAATTTTGGTAATTTTGTGTTTATCTGATCGGAATGCTAATGCAGTTTTTTTTTATTCATGTATGTAAACACAATACTTAACGCAAGAAATACAGAAAGACAGTTTAATAATGGTAGATGCAAGCATTTTCAACCTTAGTCAGATAAACTGTTTGTTATAACATCTAAGAAGAAAGAGGAACAAAAGCCCTGTTCACAATTGCATGTTTATTGAAATCCCTCAAAGTACATTGCATTTGATGCATTTTGTGAACAGTTTGTGAAAATTAAATGTTTTAAGCTTGACAAAACATTCAAAAGATCGGTAGACCATATGTGTCATGTTCTGAGAAAACTGGGCATAATGCTTGTCTGTAAAGTGTCATCCCAGATTAGCCTGTGCAGTCCGCACAGGCTAATCAGGGAAGACAATTTCCGCTTTTATGTAATTTTTCGTTTAAATTATGTCTCTCCTTAGCGAAAATCCAGTTTAGGCGGAAAGTGTCGTCCAGGATTAGCCTGTGCGGACTGCACAGGCTAATCTGGTACGACACTTTACGCACAAGCATAATGCCCAGTTTTCTCAGAACACGACACATATATTAAGGACACATAACTTTTCAAAACAGTCAAGACCAACCATGTAAAACCAAGTATTTCACACCATTATTTGAATCTAACTGTTTACTGTCCTTAATTTACTGTGCAATGCTCCACATATTGATTAAAGACTTTAATAATTTTTCAGCAATCAATCAAGCTGCTAAATTTCATTTAAACATTTTAGAAAGAAATCGAAAGTTTGGGAAAACAAGAGAGCTTCATGTAAGACCACACACATTTTGTCGGATTGCACGTAATTATGGATCACATTATATTGGATTTAGTATGTATAGTAAACATGTGGAAATGTAACTTGTCTTTATCAATTACTGAGATTTAAATTATATTCATAAAAGCCATTCCTTCTGCAAATGGGTTGTTACGTGTATACTGATGATGGGTTGTTACATGTATACTGATGATGGGTTGTTACGTGTATACTGATGATGGGTTGTTACGTGTATACTGATGATGGGTTGTTACATGTATACTGATGATGAATACCAATCAAAAATATGTACTGGATGTTGATATTGTATCAAGAGTTTTATGTGCTTCTTCAGCCATGGCCACTGAAGTTGGGTAAAAATAGTGAAAAAGTTCTTTTCCAAAAAATTGTTAGGTGAATCAGAAGATGTTGGGCGAAAAAAACACACAAAAAAACAGGGAATTTTATCAAATGTGAAAGAACCAATGGCATTTTCATTCATGTTTATATGTATGTAAGATAAAAAGTTGAATTTAATGAAATATTGTTATAGAATCATATTGTACATATGTTTATTAACCATGTTAACATTATTGATCAATATTTAGTTAAATGCTGGACGGGGAAATAAGGTTATCATTTTTCAGGGCAATCCTGTCTCTGTAAGATATGCATGTTTTGTTATGAAAAAACTTAATAAGACTTGGTACAAATGTAAATGTATAAATTAAACATTCTTATCATGTCAAAATGGTGACTTTAACTCAGGTGAACAACTCAGGGCCCATTGGGCTGTTGTTTTTTTTTTTCAATAAATGATCTTTGAATTTAATGATATATTTTTTCTGAACTATGTTTACAATAAAAATCTGTTCTAGAGAAAACCATATAAAACTACATTCTATCGATTATCAATTATAAGTTTACATTTTGTTCCAGTGATAATCATCAAAACATAACCTTTTTGCATACAAAATAAATTTTTGCTGCATCATGCGAAAATGGGTCTTTTGTCATATGCGCCCAGCTTAGCTCCAGACCAACCCGGGCATCTGCATTTTACAGCTATTTCTGCCTTAAGTATTGATTTCTTAAATCTTTGTCATGTCAACAGACTTTTGCAATCCCTGAAACATTTCTGAAATCTCAATCTCTAGTTATTGACAAAATGTCTATTTATGCTATATATAATTTCAGACCAACTGGATTGAAGAAGCCTGGTCCAGGGTAAGTACTTATTGTGTTAGCTTGTGTTTGTTGGCTGAAATATAAGAGAGTTTATGTACTTTAATATTCCATGGCTCTCATTTTGTTGTTATTGATATGTAGTTGAAGGGCTCTCTCTCAAAATATTTGGCTTTCGCCACCATTTTTGCAATTTTGTAAACATTTAATAACAAAGAACCATTTCGTAGCCAAGATAGTTTAACATGTACAGCATCAAACTATGGTAGATATAGATATGTGTCGCGTTCTGAAAAAACTGGGCATACTACGCGTGTGTAAAGTATTGTCCCAGATTAGCCTGTGCAGTCCGCACAGGCTAATCAGGAAGGACACTTTCCGCCTGAACCGGATTTTCGCTAAAAAGACATCACTTAAACGAAAATTTCCATAAAAGCGGAAATTTTCATCCCTGATTAGCCTGTGCGGACTGCACAGGCTAATCTGGGATGACAATTTATGCACAAGCATTATGCCCAGTTTTCTCAGAACACTTGGAGTACTGTTTTGTTAGAAAAAAATCAAATATATGAAATAATTTAAAATTCATAGGAAACATATCTTTATCAGTGATCATGCCATTCGGCAAAAGACGCTTCACACTGTAATATCCCTATATAACATGCAATAGGTGAGTGTGACCCAAAAAATTTCAGACACTGTCTTTTTGGAATAATTGTTTGTATCTTAATAATCAGACACATAATTTTATATAACTTTTAAGTAACAGAAAATTAAATATAATTATGGTACATGTTTATTTGATACACCTATTTGAGTACCGTTTTTTTGCAGAATGCCAGGTGGTCCGGGCACAGGGTATGTACATTGATACCGCTTCTGTTTGATGTCAACCTCTATCAAAACTTGAAAACCTTACTTTGATCCAAATTAAACACCAATTGTTTATTTAAAAACGCAGAATGTTGTTGGATATAAAAGATTTATAAGTTTTGACTTTCATTAACATTTTCAAAAGTGTCTTTTTCACATCTTTTAAACATTACTATGGTGTCATTTGTTATAATGCTTTAAAAGACCCTTACCATATTGTAATTGAAGAGCTTTTTGAATCTGTTGGTTTTTTCAGAATTATTTGCAATACAGTCTTTATGGAACTATTCCCTATGTAAACACAGTTTTATTGCTACCATTAACATGTGTTATTTGTTTAAATGAGTTTATATATTGTTCTGAAGGAGGAAGAGGTCTGTTTCCCCGTCTCGGAAGGTGAGGTCAAGGTCAAGATCTAGGTCACGAAGGAGAAGGTCAAGGTCACGTTCCCCCAGACGAAGGTCGAGGTCACCAAGGTTTGTAGGTCATTGAAGCAAGGGAGACAACTTTTTAGAGTTTATGCTGTTTTAAAGGGGAATAAAATATGTATCTAAAATCTGTTAACAAAAATCGCATATACCTGTCCTTTGAAAATGCAAAGCAAACTTCAAAACATTTTCATAATCTGGTATTTAATCATGGCAGCTAGACAATTTGTAGTTAAATATTTAAATGGACTAAAGTTTATATTTAATTGAAAAGAATTATTTTTTTCTGATTGATAAGAAATGCATTTACAATTATGTGTTTATTTTTCAGGAGGCGTTCTCGTAGTCCTCGCAAGAGATCAAGGTGGGACCCTTTTGTTTATACATGTATCTTGTAAAAAAAAAGAAGTACAGTGTAAAAGCCTTACTCTGGAAAAATGGGACTTAATGCATGTGCGTTAAGTATTTCCCAGATTGGCCCGTGCAGTCGGCACAGGCTAATCAGGGGCAACACTTTCTGCTTTAATGATATTTTTCGTTTGAAGAAAGTCTCTTCTTAGCAAAAATTCAGTTAAGGCGAAAGTGTCGTTCCTGATTAGCCTGTGCAGACTGCACAGGCTTATCTGGGTCAACTCTTTACGCACATGCATTAAAACCCCTTTTCACAGAGCCAGACTCAAATCTAAGAGGCTGTTTGACCTGCCTGCCTGGAAATGCAAGTACAAGATTTTTTACTAGTTGTGAAACTAAAGAATTCAATTAAAAGATAAAAAAAAAATGTTGAGGTATTTGTTTTTCTAAAATGATGTTTTAATGTCCTTGGAAGGGCGGCATATAGCAGTTGAACTGTCTGTCAGTCTGTCCGTCTGTCTGTCCGTCCGTCTGAAAACTTAAACATTGGTCATTACTTTTGCAATATTGATAATAGCAACTTGATATTTGGTATGCATGTGTATCTCATGGAGCTGCACATTTTGATTGGTGAAAGGTCAAGGTCATCCTTCAAGGTCAAAGGTAAAAAAAAATCAAAGCGGCCAGTAGGGAGAATTGTGTTTCTGACAAACACATCTCTTGTTTTAATATGATTCATGATGTAAACAATATAACTTTATTTCAAAATATTAAATAATGAATTTCCTAAAGTGTAAAAAATAAGTAGATCTTAACTTTCACACCTGTTTTGCAGAAGCAAGAAACGCAGTAGATCACCCCGGCGTAGGTCACGTTCACACAAGAGGAAGTCTCGCAGTGGATCCAGGAAACGTAACTCTAGCAGGTACACTGTCTTATTCCTTGATGACTTACTTCCCTTGTTCTGTACTTTCAGTAGTTCTGTCTGTCAATGGAGTTGCAATTGACACTGTTGACATAAACTGTGTTTTGTTTTCTTCAATTGTGCTGCTCATTGGGTTCTTAAACTGTTATTTGTGCTTAATTTCGATATTATTAGTTTTATGGCTTCTTACTGACCTGACCCTCTACAGTATTTAACAGGGTCAGTAAATAAATATTAGACAAGAGCCTAACTTGAGCCCGATATCAATTTACAGCCATGTATCACACCAAGCTGGGTCAATACCGATATCAATTTACAGCCATGTATCACACCATGCTGGGTCAATACCGATATCAATTTACAGCCCTGTATCACACCATGCTCGGTCAATACCAATATCAATTTACAGCCCTGTATCACACCATGCTGGGTCAATACCGATATCAATTTACAGCCATGTATCACACCATGCTTGGTCAATACCAATATCAATTTACAGCCCTGTATCACACCATGCTGGGTCAATAAAAAGCTGTGTACCAATTTTATCTTGCAGACTACAATTATTTTCTCCAGCATCAACATGATTACATAAAAAAGGTTTTTATGCCCCCTTCTTCGAAGAAGAGGGGGTATATTGTTTTTGGCCTGTCTGTCTTTCTGTCTGTCCCTAAACTTTAACCAAAAACTCTAACCTTTGTCATAACTTTTGCAATATTCAAGATAGCAACTTGATATTTGGCATGCATGTGTATTTCATGGAGCTGCACATTTTGACTGGTGAAAGGTCAAGGTCATCCTTCAAGGTCAAAGGTCAAAAAAACAAAATCCAAGGAAAGTAATAATCTTTAAAGGATGATAATTTCTAAACCTGCCAAATGATAAATATAAATTTTATTTCAAAGCGGTGCAGTAGGGGGCATTGTGTCTCTGACAAACACATCTTTTGTTTACACTGTATTTTATTTTGTTTACTTCTGTTACTTCATTGAACGTTTCACGTGTTTTTAAAACAATTCTTTGAAATCTTTTCTGGTGCATTTCAAATTCAAGGATGTGAAATCATTATTGTGATTTAAACAATAGGCTTTTTTGCTAGTTACATGTAGATAATATACCATTTGCGAATCAAACCTTTGCACTTAAATAAGTTAAATTAAGATTAAATCTATCAGTGTTTTTCCTCATAAAGTTGGTCCTAGAAAATGGTACCATTCCCCATCCAATTTTCTGACATTTTTCTCGATTTAAAAGTAGAAATTTCCCAAAATCTAAAAATCAAATCAATAAAGGACCCAATAAAGATCAACAATGTGCTTTTATTTTACCTGCATTTGTCCAATCATCTTCTACAATTCAAATCAGTTTTATACTGTTAACTGCTAGGGGAAGTGACTGTGTTTGGTGATGCTGTAATTGATGGTTTTTATAACACTTCATTTTTTCATAAATCATTGTGTGCAAAATTGGAAACCAGCTGATTTGTACTGAGTTTTTGAGAGTGCCAACAGACATGGAATATCATAGCACTATTAATACCTTAACAATGAACACAGAGATTTAAGGTGTTGATGTCGCATTTAAAAGTATATTGAAACCAGTCATGGTTTTCAATAATATGTAAGCAACTTTAAATGTGGAGCAGTTTGTACTGCTGTAACATATTTCAAATAGGTGTGGATACTTTGTATGTTGTAGAATATATTTTCACTTAGGAAAATATAGTAAAGCTTCAAAGGTTGTCACTAAGACATTGACATGTTGAAGACTATATCTAATCTGTATTTGTAACGTATTAATGATTGCATGTTTTGTTGTACTAACAAGGAAAAGGTTTAATGTTTTTAACAGTCTGAAAAATATCCCTCATGTATTAACATGAATCAAGGAGCAGACCATTAAGTAGAACATGTTAAATATACAAAGTGGAACATACTATAACATTGATTACGAAAGTAACATTCATATACGGACTAGGTGTAAATTATCACCGGAAAGTTGAAGAAGACACCCTACATGTATCTTTTCATTGCTCTGTCCCCTTACATAGAAAATTGTATATACATTCTGCTGTTATATTCAACTGTAACAAATTAGGGCAAACTGTCTGATTTGTTGCTTTCAAAAAATCTTCTCTGTCTTTTCACGACTTCTTGTCCTTAAATCTACTTTGTGTTAAAAAAGAAACTTCTCACCCCTTATATCTGAAAGAAGTTATAGTGAGTGAGATATTTTTTCTCTGGTAAATTTTAAATTGCCTTCTCGCAGATAAAAGTTTTTTCTTTGAATTACGCCTACATGAAACCTCTTACATTTCATGTTAATAATCAAAAATGGTGCGTAACATTAAGTTTTTGCTGATCAGATTCAAGATGGCCTATTGGCAGCCATTTCCAATTGTTTAATTTGTAGGTTTCCCACATTTTCATGACACTGAATAAATTTGATGATCATATGAGTCGTGTTCTGAGAAAACTGGGCAAAATGCTTGTGCTTAAAGTGTTATCCCAGATTAGCCTGTGCAGTCCGCATAGGCTAATCAGGGACTACAATATCCGCTTTTAAAGTTTTATGGAATTTTTCGTTTAAATTATGTCTCTACTAAGCAAAAAGCCAGTTTAGGTGGAAAGTTTCGTCCCGGATTAGCCTGTGCGGACTGCACAGGCTTATCTGGGATGACACTTTACGCACAGGCATTATGCCCAGTTTTCTCAAAACACGACACATATTCTGAAGCAAAAACCAAAATATTGGACTGATGGATTCCTTAAACCAACAGCATTTTTTTTTAAATTTTTTTGTACGATGAAGTGAGGCATTTCCATGAAACTTCATGTAGTTTATGAACATATTAAATAAAAGCTTTCTACATACATTTTTTTGGGACAGAATTAAAAAAGCCCCATTGTGGTCGATTTTGGATTTTTTTGGCTGACATGCTGCCATTTTGTCTTGAGATGTTGCACACAATAAATACATTCCTATCTTCAAGTTTAAGGTCAGATGTTGACATCACAATTCAAACAACAGCATTTAATATGCCAAATCTTTCGTTAAATCTGTGCCAAAGCAGAATTAGTTTGTTAAGCTGCCACTATTATCATTATTATTATTACTATAAGATCTTTAGTTTCATTAATTCATTTATTTAGTGCCGTCAAGGCAGCCTCTGGAAGTAAAAAGGAAAGGTAAAATATGACCATTACCAATATAATTGTCACTTATGCATTGAATTTCTGCATTTTATTTTCGCTCTGGTAATAAACTTTACAGCAAGAACCAATTAATGCCTAGTGGACTCTCCCATCCTTCTAAATTAGATCAATTTATTTCCAAAATTAGGGATGTCTTGTATACTTATTTCTATATTAAGAATATTTTTCCCAGTACTTCCTTTAAGCAAACAGCGCAGACCCTGATGAGAAGCCGCATCATGCGGCTTCTCATCTGGGTCTACGCTGTTTGCCAAGGCCTTTTTTCTAGATGCTAGGCATAAATGGGTTAAGGCTTCAATCATACAGTTTACTTTACCCAATGATGCTGTTTGGGCCATTTCATAGGCTGACCTGTTAATGCAAAAGCATTCATAGACATTCGCAAGATCAGCTGAATGAATGTAAATACACATTTTATGAATACAGGAATGGAATGATTACTTATTCGTAGATTTTCCAAATGTGTTAGACAAGTAAGCAAGTTTGATATGATATTGGCCTTTTTTTCATTGATTCTGTAGTGTTGCCAATGCTGATACAAGCAGTAAAAAAGACAGGTAATACACACATAAAATTAGTGAAAAATATTATATGTAATGTTATTCATGAATGTTTAATTTGAATAATTGTTATTTCAACGTATTTTTTTCTGTCCTGGCAACTTCGAAATAACAAGGTTTGGCTATAGATATTTTTCTGAACAATGACCATTAACTGGGGAGGTTGGACAGCGTTTCGCTATTGAATTAATAACTGCTTTTGCTGCATTTAAAAATGAATATTCCTTCTAGGTATTAATTCAATGGTTTAATTTAGATTAAGTTTGAATGTCATGACCTATGGGTTTTGAATACAAAGAGCATTTTGCTGAATGGGGTCAATGAAATAGTTTTGGGTCATTATGTATATTTGGATTGTTTCCATTTTACAAGAATAGTTAATATGTAAATGCAGTGTTAATTCATAATATTCTTTTACAACTTCCCAGACATTAATACGAGTTATAAAATTATGGATACATGGTGATTTAGGGGTGCAAAAAACAATATACATGAAATGTCTTCATGCATTTTGTGGTCTTTTAAATGGTAATATTCTTAGAGAGTTTTCACCCCTTTTCTTTGTTCCTCTTTGCACTTATAATAACTTACATTTTCTCCTTCACTTATTCAGTGTTGCAACTGCTGCTAGCAGTAAAAGAGAAAGGTAAATTACTCAGTAATGGATGTTCAAGCATTTCCATCGAAAGAGAATATGATAAAATGATATCATCTTAGACTCTTGGTACACACATGTTGTAACTTAAAAATAAAGAATCGACTTAGAACCAAGAAAAAATATGTGTAGCGTTTAAAAATATATAGGCAACAAATCTTGCATATATATCATAAATATATTATTCTGGAGGTGTTAAAATCCATGTAATATTGCACTTTGTTATACTATTAGAACAATACAGTTTTAAGAATGTTCTTTATTAAAAAGTCTTAGAATTGGTTGGCGAGTATGTGCCCTGTTTTCATACCAGGTTTTGTTTGTGTCCATATGGAAAAAGTTGATCCTTTACTGTATTTTCAATTGAATTTTCATTCCACTAATATCACAATACCCATACTTATGTACTTATTTTATTTTTTTTGGATTTGTAATAGATTCCGGCCAGTGAAAGTTTAACCCTTTGCATGCTGGGAAATTTGTTGTCTGCTAAAATGTCGTCTGCTGAATTTCTAAAATTAGCATTTTCTTCGATTTTTTTTCTAAGACCACTATCAGAATAGCAAACAGTTTGGATCCTGATGAGACGCCACGTTCTGTGGCGTCTCATCTGGATCCAAACTGTTTGCAAAGGCCTTCAAAATCCGGTTCNTTCCCAGCATGCAAAGGGTTAAGAATGTTCTTTATTTAAAAGTCTTAGAATTGGTTGGCGAATATGTGCCCAGGTTTTGTTTGTGTCCATATGGATAAAGTTGATCCTTTACTGTATTTTCAATTGAATTTTCATTCCACCAATATCACAATACCCATACTTATGTACTTATTTTAAACTTTTGGATTTGTAATAGATTCAGACCAGTGAAAGTTTAATGTGTCTCTGCTAAACAAAAATGAATGTCCAATATGGTGGCACATTTCACTTGTAAATGCCATAGACTTTGATGTATGCCTAAATTATGTAGAATATGTAATGCAGTGAATTGCTGAAACATACCTTTGTTTTTATGCCCCCCTTTAAAAAAAAGGGAGGTGTATTGTTTTTGGCCTGTCTGTCATTCTGTCTGTCATTCTGTCCCAAAACTTTAACGTTGGTTAAGTTTTGTCATAACTTTTGCAATATTGATCATAGAAACTTGATATTTGGCATGCATGTGTATCTCATGGAGCTGCACATTTTAAGTGGTGAAAGGTCACGGTCATCCTTCAAGGTAAAAGAAAAGAAAAAAAAATCAAAGCAGCGCAGTAGGGGGCATTGTGTTTCTGACAAACACATCTCTTGTTGTTTATGTTTTCAGTGCATTTTGATCTGCCTTAAGGGTTTATATTTTTTACAAACTGACTAGATTTAAAAAAGAAAAAACTAAAATGCCCTTGGTATGAACTGATCTATATAAAAAAATGGTTGATGTACTCTGGTAGTGTTTGAACCAAACCGGTCTAGAAATATCCGTACACATGTAACTAAACTTTTCTTGCTATATAATGTTTAGGTGACATATCAATTTACAGATATATGTATTTGCCATGTTATTTGCACCCTTGAAAACAAGGGTTATTGTTGTTTACCCTGCTTTGTTGCATTATTTTCATAGTCCTGCTGTTTCAAAAGACAAGAGCTCTACTAAGAAAAGGTAAAACAGACCTTGCACATTTAGTGTCCTCATCCCTGTTTGTCATTTTGATATGAATGTTTAAGAACTTTTATTTTATCGTACTGTGAAATTTGATTAGCATAAGGTTTTCACTGCTATGTTTAGTAATCACAATTATACACAAGCAAAATAAACATCACTCATTTGCTATTAGAATTTTACATGTACTATTTATAAAGTGATTAAATATCTTCCATTTTCATTTTATTTTGTACAGCCATGTTGGAATTGCATGGCATTTTTGTAAATGCATATTTGTTAAGTAACTTTCCTTATTTTCGATCAATATTGCCTTTTTTTGTTGTAATTTACAGAATAAGGGATTTGTTAATAATGTTGTTGTTTTTTTCATACTGTTTACCAGTCATTTGATTTTTTGCATTTTTTACAACCACTTAATATGTTACAGTAGAATTATACACATTTTTATGCCCCCGGTAGGGTGGCATATAGCAGTTGAACTGTCTGTCAGTCTGTCTGTCCTTCTGTCTGAAAACTTTAACATTCGTTTTGCAATATTGAAGATAGCAACTTGGTATTTAGCATGCATGTGTATCTCATGGAGCTGCACATTTTGAGTGGTGATAGGTCAAGGTCATCCTTCAAGGTAAAAAAAATCCAAAATAAAATCAAAGCAGCGCATTAGCATTTTGTTTCGGACAAACACATCTCTTGTTTTTTATGATTACGTTGTTTCCTGTACAACCCTGAGTTTGTCTTTTAGGAATCTCAATAAATATGTTCTTAGCTTGAATCACCAAGTTATTGTCACAGATAACTGTCCCTTTGATTCTGTACCCTATATACAGGGATAGAAATTAACTTTTTGGCTATGGTTGCCTAAATGAGTTTACACAGCAAATACACAACAACTTTCAGGGACCATTTGCTACCGAACACCTGCCAATTTCATTCCTATACATGTGTATGACCAGTGTTCCAATTTTGCTGTTGACTTGATATCATTGCAATTTAGTATAACTGACAACTATGCCAGCCATTTAATTAATAAAGGATTGATTTATTATACTTTATTTCATTTTTCTCTTTGTGCAGTATGTTTACTTGTTTGCAACCATGTGATTCCAAATTTTCTCAGGGTAATTCTGTCTCCACTCGAAACTGATAATTGGCAAATGGTGTCTAGAATTTCTAGAATCTACGTGAGCCACGCTGTGTGGAAACAGAGTTTAATGCATGCGCATAAAGTGTGGATGATCATGAATTACACTTTCTGCTTTTATATAATTTTTCGTTCAAAGGAAGTTATTGCTAACCAAACATCAAGTTTAGGCGGAAAGTGTCGTGCCTGATTAACCTGTGCGGACTGCACAGGTTAATTTTGGACAATACTATGCACATGCATTAAGCCCCATTTTTCCAGAGCAATTCTTAGTTCAGGTTTCACATCTGTCACACACACACACACACATACACACTTTGTATGTTTCACATTTCATACACACATTGTTCACATTTCATGTACACATTTCACATACAGATTTTTCACATTTGATGCACATTGTGTATGTTTTGCAGGTCCACCAGTCGAGGGAGGAGCAAGAGCAAGTCTCCACGACGCGCTAGACGCTCCAGTAGAAGCAGAAGCAGGGTGTAAGTATTGCTTACTGTTATAGGCTTTTATTCTCGTCAAAACAGCTGGGCCTGTATTTACCAATCCGTTCTTAGAGTTAAGAATAAAGAATAGACTTAGAGCTAAGGAAAACCTCCAGCGTTTGTAAATATATACAGACTTCGACTGGTTATTATGTTATTAACAAAAAAAAATCACACTAAGAATGGTGTCGATAGAGGTGGTTAATACCCAGTTTGACTCTAAATGAAAGCAATTGTTAAATTTTCCAATTTGAAGAAAATTCTGTATTCTTAGACTTAAGTGTGAGAATTGTTTGATGAATACGGGCCCTGGCAATATCTTACTGGCAATGATATCTCGCATAGGTAAATATTTCTCTTCCCTTAAGGGTAGTACCTCATTTAATTATCAAGATTCCCTGCAGTATTTTCCAAAATCGATTTATTTGATATGATATTAGCATTCTTTTATTGATTCTGTAGTGATGCCAATGCTGCTTCAAGCAGTAAAAAAGACAGGTAATACAAACATTAAATTATTGAAAAGAGAATCAGATATTGGCATTACATTGTATATACATGTGATATGTCTGAGATTTCTATGTGTCATATGAAAAACTTTGTGTTATGAGCTATTGTTTACTTAAGATCTTTGTTATTTCAAAAACCCTGAAGCTGAATTCCTTGTTATTTTGAAGTAAATTTTTGATCCCGATATTTGTTTGTAGGTTAATTTGAAATTTGATGTTAAATTCTAACTTTCAAACTCCACTATTTTCAATTATTGCTTTTTCAAACCCATTAATGTGGCCCTATTTCCAGTTTTATGCTTGTTTATCAAATGACAATTTAAATAAGAAGCCCCGATGTGGAAGCTGGAAAACCTTTTTCATAGCTTTAACAAGAGGTTCTTCCCTCCTCATGATTTCACAGATTTGTTTATTAACCCTTTGCATGCTGGGAAATTTGTCGTCTGCTAAAATGTCGTCTGCTGAACTTCTAAAATTAGCATTTTCTTTGAGGTTTTTTTTCAAAGAATACTATAAGAATAGCAAACAGTTTGGATCCTGATGAGACGCCACGTTCTGTGGCGTCTCATCTGGATCCAAACTGTTTGCAAAGGCCTTCAAAATCCGGTTCCAGCTCTGAAAGGGTTAAAAAAATGTGCTAACTAGCATGAACAGAAAAAAAAATATTGGACAAAAGTGCATATTGCTGGCCATTAAGATTGTTATGCCCAACAGCTCAATGAAAATGAGTTTCTAGCTTTGCTAGAACTATGCTCATTTATCATTTTGTCCTCTGTAGAATATAATTATATTGGATAAGTCTTTGACAAAAGTTATGTTGTCGGGCCATCAGTGTTTGTGACACATTTCTAGCTAGCATGCAATCTATAAAGCTGGCCCAAAGTTTTGCAGTGGTTGCATTCAATGGAAGTGTGTAACTCAGTGACTGGAAAGATCCATATAGTGAAATAGGAGATGCTGTGCCCTTTATATTTGTGTCGTGTTCTGAGAAAACTGGGCAAAATGCATGTGCATAAATTGTCATCCAAGATTAGCCTGTGCAGTCTGCACAGGCTAATCAGGGACGACACTTTCCGCTTGTATGACATTTTTTGTTTAAATGAAGTTTCTTCTTAGCAAAAATCCAGTTTAGGCGGAAAGTGTCGTCCCTGATAAATATGTGCACTCTGTACAGGCTAATCTGGGACAACACTTTACGCACATGCATTATGCCCAGTTTTCTCAGAACACGACTCATTTATTCTCCCCCACCCCCTTGGTAGGCAAATGATTTCAAATAGTAGGTGGGAAATTGAGTGTATGTTTAGTGAAGTTTCAAAAAGCAGCCAAAGATTTGTTGAATATTTGGGCCAAAATAGCAGGGTGTTTTATCCGCCTCCCAGGTCTTGATGAGAATCTAGCTATTTGTAAGCTTGAAATCATTCTATTAAACTAATTGTAAGTTCTATACACATGTCAATGTACTACAATCTTGCTTGTACATGAACCTTTAACAGGCGCAAGGCCGCACAGAGCAGTAAAAGTCGACGCAGTCGCAGTGGCTCCAAGAAACGAAGGTCAAGGTCAAAGCAAAGGTCACGCAGCACTTCAAGACACAGGTATTGGGAGCACTGAGGGTTTGTTGCTTATACTATTGAGCCTGGCTCTGTGAAAAAAGGGGTTTAATGCATGTGTGTAAAGTGTCATCCCAGATAAGCCTATGCAGTTCGCACAGGCTAATCAGGGACGACACTTTTGGCTTTTATGATATCTTTCGTTTAAAGAAAGTCTCTTAGCAAAAATCCAGTTTATGGGGAAAATGTCATCCCTGATTAGCCTGTGTATTAGACACCCTTTTCACAGAGCACCACTTTATTTTTAGCTCGGCTGTTTTCGAAGAAAACCCGAGGTATTGTCATAGCCAGCTCGTCCTTCCACCGTCCGCTTCGTCCCAAAACCTTAACATTGGCCATAACTTTTGCAATATTGAAGATAGCAACTTGATATTTGGCATGCATGTGTATCTCATGGAGCTGCACATTTTGAGTGGTGAAAGGTCAAGGTCATACTTCAAGGTCAAAGGTCAAATTTTATTTTTATATATTTTTATTCAAAACTGCACCCACAGCCGAGCGTTGGCACTGCGGTGCTCTTGTTTTTTTCAATCTTCCGATTTGGAAAAAAAGGTAATAATAAAGTTAGATTGGTTATTAAATTCACGCAAACAAAGTTTGAGAGGGCTTTTTTTGGAGTTACTCTGTCTTTTCAGTCTGTATAAATTGTTATAAGTTTGTGGAGCAAACAACTTCCCCATTTCTTTAGTGATTAAATTGAAACTTAAGATATGTTAGCACGATGAAGTCAAGATGTGCAAGACACTTTTCATACTCAGTGATCCAAACATTCGATAGTTATTTGATCAAAAACATAGTTAAGATTGGATGTCGGTGTTGTGACAAAAGTGTGTGTGTGGATGTATACCTAGTGTGGAATTTCAATTTTGGCCATTTGGTTAAAGAAAAAATGTTTTGCACTTTATAACTGGAGTTTGGTAGCTTACATGCAGACTAAGCTTAGAATTGCTCAATAATCTAAATAAAAAGTAAATTTGTAATTTAAGCGTTCAAAACCTGCTATTGTGGCATTGCCAAATTTGCAATGTTTCTTGTGTGTATATACCCTTACCCTTTCCCGCTCACAAGCAAAGTAAAAATGGCTATATGCAACCAGCATAAAACCAGAACAGCCTGCGAGTTTCTGGCAGTCTGTTCAGGTTTTATGCTGTTTGCTGCCTATCAGTACCTAATGGTATGTAATGAAGCCTTGAGAACTTGAATCTACAAAAAGAGGTCTTTAATTTTATTTTATTAATAATCTAAAAACGTATCAAAGTGCTTATCCAAGAAGACGGAGGAAGATAAGGACAATTTAATGCATGTGTGTGAAGTATCGTCCCAGATAAGCCTGTGCAGTGCGTACAGGCTTATCAGGGACGATACTTTACGCACATGCATTAAACCCACTTTTCACAAAGTATAGCGCATATACCTTAAATCTAAATTCAGGCCCAAGAAGGATAAGAAGAGGGAAAAAAGTAAGGAAAAGGAAAGGGAAAAGGAGAGAGACAAGGATAGAGATAAGGACAGGGACCGTGAAAGAGGTAGAGATAAGGAGAGAGATAGAGATCGGGAACGCGACAAGGATCGGGAACGCGACAAGAAAATGAAGCACAANAAAGCCTGCGAGTTACTGGCAGTCTGTTCAGCCTGCGAGTTACTGGCAGTCTGTTCAGCCTGTGACTCACTGGTTTTGGTCTGTTCAGGGTTTATGCTGTTGGCTGCCTATCAGTACCTAATGGTATGAAATGAAGCCTTGAGAACTTGAATCTACAAAAAGAAGTATTTAATGTTATTTTATTTTTCTAATAGACTAAAAACGTGTCAAAGTGCTTATCCAAGAAGAGGGAGGAAGATACTGACACTTTAATGCATGTGTGTGAAGAATCGTTCCCAGATAAGCCTGTGCAGTCCGTACAGGCTTATCAGGGACGATAATTTATGCACATGCATTAAACCCACTTTTCACAGAGTATAGCTTATATACCTTAAATCTTAATTCAGGCCCAAGAAGGATAAGAAGAGGGAAAAAAGT
>VMBQ01009102.1:0-33252 GCA_007657795.1 Dreissena rostriformis
AATAATAATTTATTGACCGATGTCGAATAACTAATTGAATACTGGTATATCTGCTTACAATTGCAGGACGGTTTACGTGCGATTGTCGTCAGTGGTAAATAAAGACCAATCTTAGAGCAGATTGCACGAACGGTTCAACGAACTTTCTCGCGTATGTGTTTCTAATTGCATGCATGGCTGTTCATTTGCTGCGTGAGTCATAAAATGCCATTTCGAAAGATATTTGTGGAGTGACAGTTTTGTTAACTGGATACGTACCAGAAGTCATATACAAACTAATCATATATTATGTTAACCCACAGACAATATTGAACATGTGTGTACTGTAACGAGAATGATTCTCTATTTTGTATTCAGACAAAAAAAACATATCTAACTGTTTATCATATAAATGAACAAACAACACACACACACACACACACACATTTATAAAATGTATGGTACGGCAAGCACATTTCATAGTTACCAACGAACGTCACGCAACAGTACAACAGCAACAGACACACACTTTTAGACCAAACATAACATACCCTCTACCAAGAAATTCCAATATATGCATATCTGTTAGTTGTCCACTATCGCCAATGCAGAGCGGAGCGCATAGTATTTCATCGTCAACCCATAAATACATCAGCAATAGCCCATTTCACCAGGAGATCGGCAATATTCGCAGAAACTCGGAATTCTAAGTCACACAGGTGACCACGCTAACCAATCAAATTCTGGTGTATGTTTACATTAAATCATCATGGCGTCTGTTTCAGGAGATTCCTTTGTCGAAATAAAAAATGCCTTTTCTAGCGGTAGTTTGCTGCAATCACTTAACAAATTTAATATAACATCAATAATCAGTTACTTTCTGAACATACATTCGGACTTTCGCTCAATCAGAGCGGTTTCATACGAGCTGTTTACAAACGGACATGTCAGAGTATGTATACTTTTTCACCTGGAAATTAGGTCAAGCTTGTAGACAATGGAATTTGTTTGCAAACAGTTAGCCTATCATTAAATGAATACAATTTATGTAATCCAATATGCCTAATCTGCATTCTTTAACTTTCACGTGTAAGCAATTATTGCAGTCCATAACTAATTAATGCATACAGCATTTCAATGTGATTTTACATGTTAAGGTAACCATTTTTTTCTCGGAACGTACTGTTTATTCGTTCTTCAATATTTCGAACCTGTACGATACAAAATTGGAAGAGAGAGGAGGGATGATAATTTTTTTATTGATAACGAACATCTTTTAAATTAAAAAAAATAAAAACAGAATTCAAAATTAAATATGTTTCGAATATGTACTAGAAAAAAACTACATGTACATGTTTCACTGTTTATATTACATTTTTTTATTTGCATTAAAGGAGATAACGACGAAGGAAGATACAGATGCAGGCAAAATTCTATTAAAGGCAGAGTGTCTGGCTCATATGAGGCAGAAAACAATATACTTTTAATTTTGTTAAGCTAAAGTGGAGACATAATACATGCCAACTGTGGTTGTGAAGACGGCCAGGGGCCTACCAGCACATGCAAGCATGTTGCAGCTTTGTGCTATGCGTTGGATGACTTTGTAAAGTCTTTTATGGTACAAGAGGACATACCTTCATATACAGGTATATTTTCTCTCTTTCGATATGATAAAGTATTTTGTATAGGAAAATAAATGGGTTATATTTTGTTTAAATGGTTATAAATGGGTTATTTTTATGCCCCGAAGGTGGGCATATAGTAATTGCACTGTTCGTCTGTCTGTCTGTCCGTCTGTCTGAAATTCAGTCACACTTTGCGTTTAGGTTTCGAAAAATGTGAAAAAACACTTTGCGAACGGTTCGCGAAACTGCGATCGGGAAACGCAACCTAACTGCTAATTTATTTTCTATCTTTTACTACCCGAACCAACATGCACAATTATAATCAAAGAATACTATTTACAATCAAACGTGCAGATTTTTAGTATTAACAAATATAAAACTGAACATGTAATGATCATAGAAATAGTCTGATAGTATTCTAGTCCCGTTTATTCACATAAATTATGTGTGACGAGTTAATTTCGAATTGCTTATTATTATACATTTTACACTGATGCTATTACTAATGAAATTTTCAACTGTTTTTACGTAAGCGAATTCTGAAACTGTTGCTCAATTTGTTGCTTGTCTGAAATGTATAACACTACTTTACTTTAACATGTATGATTTGTGACTCGTAAGCGATTTTAGTACATTTCTCAAGTAACTTTACATTTGATTACTGACCTTGTTTATAATTCTTACGGATGATACCATATGTATGTACTATGTGTCACTAAAGTAAAATATGAACTTCATATAACTACAATCAAATAAGGCGGGTCAGTAGTTAATCAACCCTTACAATATACTTTTTTATGTATAGATGAAGCTATAATCTGTCTGCTAGAGTGGTCCAATAAACGAGTTCTAAAGCACGTGCACATTATAAGTATTAATATCCGTTAATAGTGTGTCTTGCAGCTCAAGCCCAAAAATCTATGTTTGCTATCAAATCCTACCAAAGAAATTTTGGATATTTTTCATATCGGGAATATTTTTAATTGTTTGATTCAATGGTCAAACCTATACTTACATATGGCTCCGAGATATATGGAATATAATTCTTAGACATTCTTGAAAAAATACTAATCGAGTACTGTCAATATTTGCTTCGTAAATACATCTGTAAATGACAGCATTGTACTAGGAGAATGTGGTAGATTACCTCTTTGTATAGAACATCATGTAGAATGCGTTAAATATTGGTGTAAATTGATTAGTATGACAGAGAATCGATATCCTACAAATTGTTATATTATGTTAAAGCGGCATGACGAAATCGGAAGAACTAATTGGGTGACATCTGTGAAAAATATTTTGTACCGGTATGGATTTGGTTATGTTTGGATAAGTCAAGAGATAGGAAATGTGGAATTGTTTTAATGTCATTTAAACAAAGATTGATTGATTGTAAAACACAGAACTGGCTTGAAACTCCAAGAAATTCATCAAGATGTGATACCTGTAAACAGTTCAAATCTATGTTAAACCCAGACAAATATTTGTTTATCGATATATCATTTTATGTTCGAAAGTCAGTTGCTAGATTCCGTTGTTCAAGTCATAAATTAGCCATTGAAACTGGTCGATATTTAGAAATTTCAAGAAAACACCGATTATGTACATATTGTTTATTCTTTTTTAATAATATATGTGTTGAAGATGAGTCTCATGTATTTTTTAAATGTCCAAATTTTAACCAAGAAAGGCAAATGTATATCTTTTCATGGTACAATGGTGAAAAATAAATCCCCAAATATTTGTACTCTTATGCACATTTCTGATGAAAGAAAATTTAAAAGCATAGCCTTTTTTGTAAACGAAATAATAAAAAGAAAGATCAAAATTTATGTTCAAAATTGATGTATCACAACTCAAAAATAATATGTTGTTACTTATATATTCTGTATTTTGGGCCGGTTGCCTTTATTTACAAATAAACTGTTGTCTTGTCTTGTCTTGTCAAAGGATTTAAGTAATTGTATGGTATGTCACTTCACTGTTTATAGTCAAAATGTATATATGCACGTGTATCTCTACTATATTGTGCCAATCCATCAGTTCTCGGGATACGTTCTCATCACATAAATAACTGTCTGTTTGCAATAGATCTACGACATGTCAGTGTCGAGACAGAATTAATACGCAAGCGTTGACCATTTGATGTAATAAAGTAATCTTGCTGATAGGACAGAGAAAACATATCGCTTGCAGCCGTACATAATTCCTATTTCAAATATATAATAAATCAATTTATCAGTATTCAATTATCTTATGGGTTTTGTTGGGAACGGAAAAAAGGTAAAGAAAGATGTGTGTGTTCTTAGGCCATACGAATGTCAAGTAATCAACGAAATGGTATCGTTTAAAAATAAGAACTTTTAGTTTGCATGGCACCTTCAGTATCGAAAGTCGTTTTCAATATTATTCGACGATAATATTTCATATAATAATGCGTTTTCGGTCGTTGTGAATATCAGATATAATGACCTTCGTGACCTTCAACAATGGCATAACATCACGTGTCCGTTCACGTTCACTCAAGTAGTATTCGAGGAGTCAGTTAAATGTTAATGAAGAAGCGGATAAGTGATTCATACACAGTATAGCGTCTATGCACACGAATGTAGATTCTAATATATACGCAAATAGGCTGTTAAATAACACTAAATATGCGCTTATGGAATGATACATAATAAAAGTTTCTATTTTATATAAGGCAAACGATGTGTGTGCGATGGAAGAGTGGCCTGTTGGTTGGTCTGTTGGTCGGTCTGTCATGTTGCTCATAAGTATTTCCTGTAGACAAAAAAGTTTTCTGTCTATCAATACGAACCATTACAGATATGTTGTTGAAACAATGTAGAATTTCAAAGCGTAATTTTCGCGTATGTCGCGATATTCTTTGCAGAGTTGTATGCCCTTGAACTTAGGGAAATTTGGGATGCTTACATCATTGTAAATGTGTGCTTTGCGTCATGAACTCGTCTCTCTGGTTTCTATGTACATGTGTACATTGCGTTGTGAACTAGTTTCTCAGTTTTGTGCTTATTCACATGACACTAATAATGTTGTTTATACTTTGTAGAAGTTCATTAGGTTTTGTCGTGTATGTCGCGATATTCTTTGCAGAGTTATGCTCCCTTTACCTTAGGCAAGTTTTGGATACTTTATTGAACATGTGTACTTTGTGTAGCGAACTTGTCCCTCAGTATTCTGCTATTAATATTTAACCTTAAAGATAAATTGTTTATAATATGTAGATGTGCATGACGTTATATTCGTGGATGTCGATATATTCTGTTTAGAGTTATATGCACTTGACCTAAGGCAAATCGGGATACTTACATCACTGTACATGTGTACATTGTGTCTCGAGCAGTTTTCTGTGTATCAAAACTAAAAGTTATAGGAATGTTGTTAATACTACGCAAAAGTGCAAGACATTAATTTTGTGTACGTCGTATTTTTTTTTTACAGAGTAATGTGGGATTAAACTTAGACATATTTTAGATGACAACATTATTGCACATGCATACTTTGTGTAGCGAACAGTTTCCTGTCTTTCAAAATGAAAGTTTATGGAACCCTTAGTTATACTATCTAAAAGTGCAAGAAGTTATTTGTTTTGTATGAGACACACTATTTGCTGCAGAGCTATGTGCCCTTGAATTTAAGATAATCGGTTCAATAAATTAGCATTACGCTTTTCGTCTTTGCGTGTTATCAGTGTGAACTATCGAACGACATAAGTTTGAGATTAATTTTAGTAATCTTCAAGTTTTTTTGGCAAAGCTTGAAATGAGCCGTTGCGATGTTATTTGTCATCTCAAATGATTGTTCTATTTTATTTTCTCAATAAAATACCGATAAACAAGGATGATAAGTTTTTGTTAAATAGTTGGATTACTAAGCAAAGTATAAACACACCGCTTTTTGTCGCGAACGCACCATAGCGAGTGTGTGGACTTTAACAACTTGGTGCTTAGCCAAATGCTTTAAAGCTGCATGCAATGTATATATCTAAGCAAAACATTCAGTTGTATATTTATCAATGTATTGTTTCATATCTTGATATATCTTGTATATTTACAGAGACTGGTAATGACACCGTGAACCGCGGAATAGTCAAAATTATAAAATGAAATAAAACGTGGTTCCTTATCTGTATGAGTCTGTTTAGATTAAATTTATCGTCGACAATGAAATCACAGTTAAGTATGGTGACGTTTTCAAAGCAAATCGATGTGTTTTGCCTGTGTGACGAGCAAACGTACATCCAATTAAATCTGTAACGACATCATACGATTGCAATCATATAAACACATTGCTGCATTAACAAAAACAGTGGTTTCTTGTCGATATAATATATACTTTTGCACCAATGTCACAACTTATAAAGGTCCTCACGTTTTCAAATCGGATGTGACTGTATGTTTCTGTACATTTGCGGATTTCCGAATTTCTGCGGATTTGTTTGTGCGAGTCTCTGTTCTTGACGACATGGGTTTTCTGCTGGCAGATACGCCTGCAAAATTGCACATGCTGTACAGTTGTTGAGTCATAGCCAGTAACAGTTGCTGAGTGATCATGGGATATAGGAGCGCCGACGAGGACATCGAAGACAGGTCGCCGGTTACCCCGGGGTGCTGCCCTTTTTTCAGGAGACGCATTATGCCCGCTGACGATTCTTCGGGCGGCGAACGGTAAACTGAAAAACAAGCTTTACAAACAACGTGAACTCAAAATGATGTATTACTTTAATGTACAATAAATAGTTTGTTAGTATTTTATGTAGCCTTCAACGATATTTGCTATCTATCCTATCAGCTAGATTACTTTATTACATCAAGTATTTGACGCATGCATATTAATTCAATCCCGACATTAACACGTCGTATATCTTTTGCAAATAAATACTTTCTTCTCGAGTCGTCTCGGTCGTAAGGAAACTCCTCCAGAAATCGACAGATTTCCAGTGAAGCGATTACCATTGTTCCACATTTTATGCAGTCATAAAATACAGATACTTTAGTTTCCTTGAGGATACGAGAGTGGGGACTTTGAAGAACTTTAAACGATTGTGTGTAACGTGCATATAGTCAACATTAATATGTGCACGTATTTATACACGCTTTTGCCGATAAAACATGAAATACATCTTACACGATTCAATTCAATACACACAATTGACGGTGCGCAGACCAAAATGATATCACATTTATTTCTGATGCGTTAAACGTCTATCAATAAATACTGATAATATTCTGGTAAATGTTATTGCTTGCTATCTCAGCAAATACAATGAGGTTTCTAGTTACAGAACGCACGCGACAGAAATACATCTTTAGATCGCCGACGATCAACATCAATAAGTTAGGATATGGAGGTCGTGTTACGTTGGCAGACTTAACTGTCGATTGTATTGACGTCACCAGGAAACGTATTATGATTCATTATTGTGATCGTAAATCGTTAATTCCGCATATACACGATCACATGTAAAGTGTACACACACACGCCTTTGTCTATTCTGCTCTGTGGACTCTGAGTTGACCATTACACGTTTCATTATATCATTCATTCCTGTATTCCAAATAGACAAAAGCGTATTTTTGTACACTTGACCCGTGACAGTGTATATATGAGAAATTAAAACTGTACACTCACAATATTGAATCATGACGCAAATCTATCTGATCATGCCGATATTTTCACCAGCTTATTTTGCGAACGTAATACGATATCAATAAATTACCTTATTGATCTTGATCATCGGCGATATATAGATGTGTTCCTGCCGCGTGCGTTCTGTAACTTGAAACTAAAGAGTCTTAAAATATGATATTCACACATATTACGACTTTTTGACAGAAAGACATTGTTATATAAAGTATCATCTTGGACGAATATGACTTTTAATTTTCATTACAGTAGGTGAAATGCATTTTTTTTTTTACTATTTTTAAACAATTCTCAATTACTTATTAAATGTCTCCAATTGACGTTCGCAAACTGCCTATAAGGTTCCGATTGCGAACCGTTCATTATTGCTGATGTATATATGGGTTTACGATGAAATAAAATGCGCTCCCCTCTGCATTGGCGATCATGGACAATTAAAAGATATGCATATATTGGCATTCCTTTGTAGAGGGTATGTTATGTTTGGTCTGAAAGTGTGTGCCTGTTACTGCTATGCTGTTGCGTGATGTTGATAACTATTACATGTGTTCTTGCCGTACCATACCTTTTATAAATGTGTGTGTTGTTTATTCAGTTATATGAATAACAGTTATATTTGAAATAATTTATGTTTGTCTGAATAAAATAGATACCATAATTATAGTTATAGTACAAGCATGTTCACTATTGTCTGTGGGTTAACTATATATTATTAGTTGGCTAATGACTGCCGGTACCCGGCGAGTAAACAAAACGGTCACTCCACAAATATCGTTCGAAATTGCAATATTTGATTCACGCAGCACATGAGCAGTTTAACAGTTTATTTTTATACAATAGACAATTGCCCATGAGTATACAGCACATACATGTTATGTATATAGCAAACCAGTGCTCAAGTGACTAGAACATGGTATACAAAATAGAGTAAATGTTCATATACAAAGAAAACATAAGCGAGAGGTCTATTCTTGTTAATATGATACATCTACATAAAATGGTTATGTAAGAATATGTTCTAATTGTCATGAACAGCCATGCATGCAATTCGATACACGCACGCGAGGAAAATCGTTGAACCGTTCTAGCAATCTGATCTTAGATTTGCCGCCATTGGCATCTGTGAAATGCATACCGTCTGTATTTGCCACTGAAGACACTTGCCCTTTAACCGTGCTGCAATTGCAAACAGAGATAAAGGAATTCAATTAGTTATAAGACATCTGCCAGCCAATTATTAAAACTAAAAAAATATATATAATAAGGCCTATATGCGACCGGTGTCCGAGTTTAAGTCTGGTCATAGGCGGATAAAGAAAGAATCGTCTTCGTAGCCTTGCCGTGACCAACACGTTCTGCCAGACCGCAATTTTTCATTTCCTGTTAATCGATCGTATTGTGCGCAATCGCCATGCCTCCGATCACCTCCGATCGTAGATGACGCTCTGATGGTTTACATGTACTTGTTACATTCAATAATATATACAACTTCTCTGCGATCGTTCAAGCACGTCGTTCAAGCACGTGATGGCAATGTCTTGATGGTAAATGGCGCATTTCAAGAATGGGATAACTCTTTCCGGTTATACTAGATTTTCGTTTAGGAAAGACCTCCTTAAAGCAAAAAAATGTATACACGCGGAAAGTGTCGTCCCTGATTAGCATGTGCGGACTGCGTTCAGCCCAGTTTTCCCAGAACAAGGCTCAATAAACTAGGTTAAGGATATTGAATTAAGTTCGCAAACAGAACTGCCCATAGTAGCGTCGTCATCGGAAACCTTCGCCGTGTGGTTATAAAGTATGGTGATTGGAAATGGTTAATTCTGCACGACATTGATACATGTCAAGTGAACACGTGTACCACGCCTTTGTCAGGTCAGAACGCCTAACTCTTGGTATAATCAGATTCGTAAACGTCTACGGCGAGCGTCGCTTTTCAGCGGCAAGGTCAGAGTCCGGAGTGAGCCATATATTGTCGTCATTTATATTGGAAATGAATTAATTAACAAACAAACCAGATTTGCCTGTTTTTTATGCGTACACAATATATTTTGTAAATACAATATGCCACGAACGTTTATATTTATACTTAGTATCCTGTTGAGCATTTCAATTAAGACGAGAGACGAGAGAAAGTGTAAAAGTTATACATTTATTTTGTACTCTCATAATAATGTCCAATTAAAGACTTAAACATACAGCACCGTAATTTCACGCCAGTTACCGGTTGTAGTGAATTTTATAACGATCGATTTGAAACATAAATGCATTGCTATTTGTATATATTTACTGCAATTACACGCTGTCATATGTACACTGTATGTGAACAAGCAATTGACAACACGTTTGCGGTTGTATAAGTTAGACCTGTAGAGATTGAATTTACGTTGTGATATTTTGTTCACAGACACAATTCTAAAAACATGACAGTTCGCTAAACTGTGGGATAATGATAATGATACAGGCCTAAGGACCTTTAACGAATACTTATAACCAATTGGAAATGCCACGCAGGCATGTACTTCCGGTAGGGACTAGCATTAACAAAATGTCGTGATATGTGAATGTTAAACAACTAAATACCTTTAAACTAATGTGGGATGATTTGTTTTATCTGATTTGAGTAAATGACATTTTTAAATATACGACAGGTGGTAAGATAAGATATTGATCTAACACGTTTTCGTTATGCATCCACTTGGGACGCTTGATAACTTGTACTTAAATAATTACGGTCCTCGCGTGATGGGATGTTAAAAACCAATTTCTGGAATACATTAGTCCTGAAAACATCGTTGCTAATCGGCCTTGTTGCCAAAGGTTAAGGCCTGTCGACGTTAATCTTCTTGCAGTGAATTGTATTACTTAGTCATATATGTAAAGCTATGTATTTACTTCAATAATTCATTTTCGTTTACGATCGAGCATTACATCGTACTATATTAAGTACGTGACGCCGCGTTTGTGGTTGTATACGTTAGATATGTAAAACAAATACCGTATTGTTAAATGCAATACAATTTAATTCTTCGCTATACATTATGTCATTCACAAAAATGTTCAATATAAAGCCAGCGATCAGATACAATAGTGTCCGTAGTTGTAGTTCCGCGCAAACTCTCGGACATTTGCATTAGACACATCTCAAGTTTTTGTCCAAATAGTTGGTCATAAATAATAAAGTAAAGATTCGTACTATTATCTTTAAAGATTATAACCTGGGTGTACAACATGCCAGTAGTGTATGAGCAATAAATGCAATCTTAAGATGATTCCGCCGGGTATAAAAATGAACATCGTCTTCGATTTGACGCTAATTACAAACGAACATCACATAGTGATTTACGTTCATGATGATGAAATCGTATTCATTTTGTTAAGACAGTTTTAAATGTTGTAACACAACGAACTAGTGGAAAACTACACGATTTTGTTTGGTTTTTAAGATGAAAAATTTATCTTAAAGAGGGAATGGACGTGCATTTCTTATCCACGAGTTTATGAATGACCGTGTTGGATATAATCTGGAATCTACGATAGTGTTTGAAGTGGTCTATAGAGTTTCAATGAATATCACAGGATACAATTTTCATAACATGTTTTTATGTAAATTATCTTAATATATAATTGCAAATTGTCTGTCGGTGATATGCGTTAATTGCAATACCATGAATTCGAGTGCCGTTGTCAGTTTGGCAATATGTTTTAATGAAAACACTGTTGTTAAATAAATGTTTGATATTTTTGTTTTGCCATTAAGGGTATGGTTATAAACACACATGATGCAGCTTCATTTTTCGAAAAGAGAAACAACAACAAAAATCCGTCATATGTATTAATCATCATGGATTTAGTATGAATATTGATATGAAACTGCCGTCTCTATTTCAATAAGCGCTAGATATTGAATACAAGCAAAGTAATTGGAAACCGCTTTTAACGGCTAAATAGGTTTGGGAATTCAAACAAAGATTAAATTCGACAATATGATCCCGCAAATAGGAATTTAGAGACTGTTCTGGGCATATGTAAAAAAACAGCCTATGTGGAAAAAACGTGTAATTGGCAATTTAACAAAAATATAAATATTTCACTGTTGGGTACATGTATATGAAAATCTATAATCGTGTCGTTCTCCGCCAGCTTATGTCAAGTTAATAAAGACAACCAATTCAATCAATCAAACAATTCGATTATCACGTCATTTTTTAAATAAAGCTAATGCTAAATCGTATTATATTCAATAGCCAACGGAAACACGAATTAATGATATCATTAAGTGTCGCTTTTTGCAACATAATGCAGCCCAACTCATTACAATCTTTTCATTGCTTAAACTATTGACAAATAGATGTAAAATAGAATTACTTAAACCAGAAACTTAAAGTGTGTGAATTGCTACTAGGCTGTAGTTTTACAAAATTGTTATTTCAACTTAAAGTGTTCACAAACATTTAAAGATAATAACACCTCCTTCTAGCGGCAAGATTAAAGTTTCATTCCATAAAGAAAGCACTTTTGTGCGGCGTCGCCCAATTAATGGAGCTAAATACCGCATTTAAATACTCGTTTTTAGTTACAGAACGCACGCTGCAAGAATCCATCTATAAAGCGCCGACGATCAATATCAACAAACTCGGTTTTGTAAATAGAGTTATGTTCGCAAACAGAACTACCGATAATATGGTCGTCATCAGAAAAAGTCGCGGTATCGTGATTCGATATTGTGATTGGAAATCGTTAACTCCGCATGTACATTGCCGCATGTCGAGTATACGCGGTTAACATGTACAGTGTATTTGTCTAATCTGAATTCAGGACTCGTGGTATAATCAGATCCGTTAATGTCATCAGCAGAGCGCTAAATGTTGCCGTCATTTACGTCATTAATTTATTAATTGAATAGCATTTTTTTGCTTTTCATCGTTGTATGAACTACCGGAAAAATTAACACCAAATTGTATAAACGCTTATGGCGTTTATGAATACATTAGGCGTAATTAGGCGATACAATGCATAAAATGCTATTCAATTCTGAAACTAACAGCACATAGTGTATATTAGCTATTATAGTAACACTCTAAAAGCCACAATGGATTTGTATCCGCTGGCGTTGGTTATTTCGGTTTGGAGTTCTGATACAAAGAAAATTGAACGACGAGGGCGCATCTTTATATAATTCGTTTGTATAGTATTATAAAATTTATTAAACAATTTATGAGAAGTCATATGAATTATTAATTACAGGGGAAATAGTGTGGTAATAAATTCAAATTAAATGCCATATTAACGTGTTTATGAACTTTGATATAGCAATAGTATTGCTTAAGGGTTTTTACTGCGCTGCGTAACGCTTAAAGTTTGTGTTTGTCAAAAGTTTGGATGATCGCGCTTTTAAGCATGCGCAGTTTACTGAAAAAAATCACTCTTATTTTTTTGTCATTTAACAAATGGCGGGTCGTATCAAAATAACGTTTAATTTTTAATACGCATTTAGTCATCGGTAAAAAATAGGTCACGTGAACGGAGTATCAAAGCAGAATGTAGCTTTGATGTTATAATGAATAAAGTTGTCATAATATAGGAAGCGAATAATTTAATTGATGTAATGCGCCTTGCTTGACATTTATATGATCATATGCTACCCGATATGCCCACCATAGATCGCACAGAAAAACGAAAACCCCAGATGAGCCTCTTGTGGTGAATGCGTGCATTTACGTATGATATCAGTTATACCGGTTATGTGTAAAAATATGCCGCATAACGACTGATCAGAACATATTTGATAGATATAGATGGAGTTAATAAGTGATTTTAAGCAAGTCTTTGCTACATTGTTTGAAAATTACATCAATACTTCAAGCACCTCAAATGAATTTTTAGCGAATGCAAATGCCCACACATGTAGAAACTCACCTAAAGGATATCGGGAAGTCGCAATGTAAAAGCACTGCATGCGTGTAATATAATGTGATGTGCGGACGATGACTGCATAAACTGATTTGAGCAAACGAGTTTTCGCGAAGATATAACGAGTGTTCGCCATGCACGCACACGGAACGTTTGATAAAAAGATCATTATGACTATTCGTCATCGGTATTTATCTCGGGAGAGGCAAACATCACGGTCGCCACGTGGATAATTAATGACATCACGTGACGGGATGTTAAAACCAATCACTACAAGTATCATATGAAATCGTTGCTTAGCGGCTTTTGTTGGCAATGTCTTAGGCCCTTCGACGCTAGCTTTCGCTAGTAGTAAATTTGTATTACGCCATTGGCTATGCAGCTACGTATTAACTGAAATATCCATTAGTCGCATGGGATCGAGCAAAACACCGAACTAGAACTGTACACACGTGCGTGCCATCGCATTTTGCAGCTGTGCATAAGCAAATTAGAATACTATATATATAACCCAGCTGTGAATACTTTCAACGACATCTCGATGACGATTTGCGCAGGTTTGCAAACGACGGAATCAGATGTCCCTATTATCTTCAGTGGAATCAGCAATACTTACTACGTGCTCTGTTTCCCATAGAGTCTTGGATTCAATGACATCATTGAAGCGTTCACTACGGTAGATGGAAAGCAGTGTCGCCGTTTCTCTTTGAGATGACGGTATGGCCTGTGTTCTATATCACCTTAGTTGCATCATGTTTTAAAGGTCTGATACGGGTTTTGCAAAAATCGAGTTGTAAGTGTGTGCGTACTTTGCATCTCCATTTGTCAATTTTCAATTGTACGCTTGATTTATTTATGTAAAAGATCAATTACCTGATATATTGCATTCATAGATACATAGAATATCGATTGATACATATCATTAATAATCACACAAGTTTAGATCAAATTGTACGCAATAAACTCGTCTTTAAACAAAATGCTCAGCTCCTAAAACATAAGTCCATACATTTTCATTCATGCGAGTCTAGACCATTCAAAATAATACTACTATTTTGTTTTTGAAATTCTAAAAAATGGGAGTTTTAACTCCGACGATCAAGACTTCAATAAGGTGAGGCATAAATTGCAACAGTATGCGCCTAATTGCTTTGCCGCTGCCAGTATGGCTATGTGTGCATGAAACCCTACAAATACAGTGTACGATTTAGAAATCTCGCACCCTTTAGCAGTTCTATAACACTCGATGTCTACTTTACTGCAAGGTGTAGTTTTCAAGGTAAAATAAACGAATAATTTATAATAAATTTAATTGTGTACGTATACATAATCCGTATATGCTCCACATACCAATAAATTATTATCGTGAATGCGTCGGCGTTCAGGTGTGCCGCACACCGTACAATTATATACAGTGCGTACACGAATGGAGAATAATATGTTTATATAAATATCCTCAAAGTTGATAACCTCAATCGTTAAGTGCACCAATTTGTAATGCAGATTATTAATACGTATAAGGATGAGTGTTTGACTCGATTCGCATGAATTACGTAATTGCAGGTTTTGATTCGCCACCAGCGTGTAAACAAGCTAAACATCTTTATAACATAACACACTGCCCATGCTGCATACACCTGTAATTGTAGTTTCAAACAAGTATACAAAGCGATAAATTAAACTCATGTTCATGCTACACACATATTATATTAAATGTACTTGTTAAATCTAAAGCATGATCAGTCGACGACGATTTTTCTAACATTCGTTTTAAATACCTAACTGGTAGCAATTGTTTGTTGTTGAATATGTTTCAGTCTGCCTCAAATTTACGATTGACTACAGTAAAGCTTGTACGTGAAACCATATAGATCGCCAATTTGTTCTGACATTGAAATTGATCTCTCATACAGCAACCTACAAAGCAATCAGGGTAAACGTGCGACGACATATTATCAACTATTTAAAATCAATCACGGTTTTATTCTTTACCAAAGCTGAGTTGCCTATGAGAGTCGCGTACCTTCGCTGTAGACACGCACAGCGGGATTCTGCTTTTGATATCTCCCTTTAGCGTTTCGTGCAAGAGATACATACACATACATATATCAAATACAAATGTACGACATGATCAATGATCCCAAGATGAATATGAAAACAAATTAATTGATTTGCGAATACCACGCATTTGTTTTATTGTGATTTAAACAGAGCGGAAGAGATTTGTAAACAAATACATTGCATTCACGCAAACAATCGCATTTAACAACGCGGCAAAGTCCTTCTTTTCATGAATATTAAGATGTTATATGTGAATAGTGAATGCTCCTTTTCAATTGCTGAAAAGTACTTTTTATCGCCATAAATGTAAATATCTCAAATTCAATTGAGATACATACGGAAATGATAAAACAGATGCTCTTTGCTAGTAAGTTAATTGTTCATTTACTAGTTAGCGAGTCAGCAATTGTGTTATATCATTGGAAATGGCACTAAATGGCACGTCTGATTTGTTAATGCATATGATTGCAAAATGCACAAATATACGGACTTGTTTTATTCCAATGGGGCTTTTCGACCTTTATCATCGTGATGATACCATAATGTGCTTGAACTATTGCAGCAGTATTGTATGTAACAGTAGATGAAAACTCACACCGTGCAATGTGTTGAACAGATGCAGAAATAATAAAGACTCGGTAATCGATAAACATGCATGCATGTTCAATGATCTATAATAAATAATTAATGCAAGCGTATACGTGCACTAGTTCATAGTATTCAATTACTTACATACGATTGAAATATATCATCATCGCCTTGCATAAAACGAGTGATAAAGAGACATTTTCATAGATTTTGGCATTTATTGAAGTTTGTCATTAACTGATTTAAATTGATAATTAGAACTAAATAGCCCAAGTAAAAAAACAAGAAAAAAAAATAAAGAAAGAAAAAAAGTAATCCTGAACTATACTCGATCCACTGACCCTTGGAAAAAAGTCTTGCGCTTAAATCATCGGCCATCAGGGCTCATATAGCGAGTGGTGTATTTTATACTCATATAAGCGATCCTCATAATGTCACAAAAATACAATAACAACAGAGCACTCCAAAGTATTCAATCATTACGCGTTTGTAACGCTTTATAATCATCAGGTTTTTAAATCGTCAAAAGATGCATATAATTGATTTTTTAGAGCACAGTAAATGTTCAGTATTACTGTTTCATAAAAACAACGAAATTTCGCAAATCTGAAACAATGTTTTTCAATTTTGTCAATTTGTCAAAAGGTTAAAGGTCACTTGAAAGCATAACTAACTGCATAATGTGGTTTTGATGCACACATCGAGGAAACTCAATTAAGCGAATGCTTTTGAAAACAGAAGCCCATGCTATATGGAGCGGCATATAATTTTCTTCCCATTCCACACTATTCAGAGGCGGCATATAATTTTTCCCCATTTCCGTTCGTGCGTCCTTCCGCTCTTCTGTTAGTCTGACCTTCCGTCCATCCATCCTGCAGGCCTGCGGATTTTTGTTTCCAGCGTATCTCAAAAAGTACAAAGTTAAAACTTAATATAATNAGATGTTTGAAACTGTATAAACAAATAAACAAGCATGTGAACGTGCGAACCCTATTTATGGTTCAGATGCTTTCGAAATAACCAGATTCCTGGTAATGTTTTAACAAAACCATATCACATGTTTTTTAATGTGTCGAGCGTGACTCTAAAGGTGTTTATGACGGCAATGTTACGATGATAACAAGTTTTACTGCGTCAAGAGCCTATTTATAGAGGACGTGAATTCAAGAAAACACCCGGCTCTCGTTTCTGCATACACCCTCAATAAAAGGTACTAAACTATGGTTACTTGGCACTCAATCCCGACAGATATGTCCTCTTGTCTCTTGTATCCGATTGACTACGACGGAGTGTATGACTAAAACCAAATAGTGCTCACCAATTCTTTCCTATATTGGAAATAACTTCGTACAAAAGGATGCACTAAGTATTGAAGATGATCGTGAATAGAAATTTGATTAAGTTAATAAACTATTAATTACTCGTTCTGTTGATAACCTACATGTTGTTCCCATGAATATTCGCGCATATTTTGCTGTAGACACGCAATCAGAAATTCTTCTTGATGAGTCCATTTGTAGCGTCTTATGGTAGGCTGCACACCGTGCGTCATGAATTGATGCCAATACTAGTACTAAAAAAGAGCATGTGACTTCGAAACACAATTGATATAAGATAATGTAGATTCAACAAATGAATTCATTAGACGTGTGGTAGGCGCCTTAACAAAACCAACTAATTAGAATATTTAAAATACCTTAACGTTTGACGACATTCAAAATAAACAAAACAAAATATACATATGTTTAATTACACATGTATGTGTACATTTGTTCAAAAATGTTTGCATAACGTTATTATGTTATATCGCTAGTCTTTTTCTATACAATTAAATATATAAATACATTTTACAGAAGCGTCAAACTCAACAGCGTATGAGTGATGTTTTAACTCAGGCTTCGCAGGTGTCTAACTGACCTTGGAACGTTTCATACAACTTGGTATACATGAAATTCGGTATATGTCTAAGAGATCCATCTGTAGTCTTATTTCACTAGTAACATTTGTATGTATGTCATGAAATATATGGTCCAACAATGAAAAGAAGCCTGCAAGCCAAAACAACACCGAAACGAAAACGACGTAAACAACCATATTCAAATACGTGGAATATTCGGTAATTACCATGACAAATAACAGTTGTTTATCCTTTGTAAAGTTTTCTTTTTCGCAAACAAATATGATGCTATAGTATTCCAAGTTAATGTCGTTGGTTTGAAAATGTGTCTACGCGTGTACAAATACGATTAGTAACAGACGTGAAGATACTAATATAATTGTAACTAATTCACATCGATGCTGAAGGAAAATTGAGTTATGAACATTTACCACACCGCTCTCTCCCTAAACACGTGGATTGTTAAATAGTATTTTTTGTTTTTCTTCGAACAGTTTTATTTCAAAATAAACGAATCTTTAACTATAGATAACTTATGGTGTGTATGAAACCTTTCATAATGTGCTGGGTTTTTATTCGCCACTGCGATGCATGTGTATATTAAGTGTTTTTGTATCTTGAACACGTGAATTTAAATTGACGGTTTCAAATCTTAACGTAAATAAAGATATCGGTGCAAGTGTTCTTTGTAGTGTTCTGTAAATTCATTTATAATATTAATTTATTGTTTGTCAAAATTGAAAAATAACAAAATATTGCAATTCACAATGAAGGCGATTACGCTTTAATATTGTTCGCTGTAAAGACGTTAAAAATATCAATGCAGTGCTAAATGTATTTGTGTCTGTTTTGTGTAATTATTTTCAACAATATGCTCGTGGTATATTGCTTAAATTCAATTACTATCACTCAGTCTGATTTGTTTTAGAATAAGGTTGCAAAAACACAGTTGATCAATGACGCAAATTCCCCCATTTGCATTCTTTCAATGCGACATTAATCATCAAGACTTTGCCACCACGTGCTTGAACGACGCGCTTGAACGATCGCAGAGGAATTGTATGTTTAACTGTATGTAACAAGTACATAGAAACCCTCATAACATGATGTACGGACGGCGGTTATTGGAGGCTTGGGTATTGTTCACAATGCGGTCGATTGACAGGCAATGAAAACATGTGGTCTGACAGAACGTGTTGCTCACAGCCAGTCTTACGGAGACGATTCTTTCATAATGACCAGACTTGAACCCGGACACCGGTAGCATACAGGCCTAAATATATTTCTTTTAGTTTTAATATTTCATTAAACGATGTCCTTTAACTGATTTAATACTTATATCTCTGTTTGCAATTGCAGCACGGTGAGTGTTCGAGTGTCTTCAGTGGTAAATCAAGACGGTATGCATTTCACAGTTGCCAATGGCGGAAAATCTAAGATCAGATTGCACAAACGGTTCAACGATTTTCCTCGCGTGCGTGTATTGAATTGCATGCATGGCTGTTCATGTGTTGCGTGAATCATATACTGCAATTCGGAACAATATTTGTGGAGTTACCGTTTGGTTTACTAGCCGGGTACCGAATGTCATTAGCCAACTAATAATATATTAATATGTTAACTCACATTTCATATCGAACATGCGTGTACTATAACAAGAATTATATTCTCTGTTTTATTCAGACAAACATACATTACATGTATCTATCTTACAGTTATTCATATTAATCAATAAAGCACACAAACATTTATTAAAAAGTATGGCACGGAAAGCACATTTAATAGTTATCAACGAACGTCACGCAACAGCATAGCAGTAACAGGCACACACTTTCAGACCAAACATAACATACCCTCTTCCAAGGAATTCCAATATATATGTATATATGTGTATCATCACCAATTATGGATTTAATACATTTCTCATGTTTCTTGACATTTGATTATTAACCTAGTTTATAATAGCAAAGGACAATATTATATGTTACACTTAAATAAAATATGAACCTACTACATCTTCTTTAAAACAATTTAATAAGGAAGGACGATGGGTAAGCATGAGATTAACGTGCATGCAATCTGATTTGTCAGTCTAAACTACTGAACAAACTGGTTTAAAAAAAACTTCACTTTCACGTCAATCATCGAAAGAAAATAAATATATACCTGTTTTTTAAGCGGTAGGTTAAGTCAAAGTATGAACCAACAAACACGTGTAATAACTTTACGGAACAAAATGCAGAACGAGTAAAATCTTATTGTGACATTTGTTTTACGCCAAGTTTAGTTTATAAAAGAAATACAAGTTCATTAAAAAAAACATGTAAATATTTACACTTACATCACAGAAAGAAGCTTCTATACGCTAACTGAAATGGTTTAATAAAGTAGTGTAATTAATGAATATTTAAATTTTGGTTGTAATCAGACATGGCACACACAACTGTTTTTATTTCGTCAAAACCCCATTCCCGTATCCACCAGAATACAAAAAAATGTATTGTATGACTGCAGTTGACAGGGAACAATGTTAAACGCTTGACGGGAAATCTGTCAATGTTTAGAGCAATCTCCGTACACGGCCAAGACGTCCCGGGGCATTGTGCTCAGTACATAATTAATGTTTAGTTTGCAGTAGATCTACGACACATCAAGCTATAGACCAAACTGATATGCAGGCGTTGAATACTTGATGTAATAAAATAATTCTTCGCGCATTACTGTTTTGTCTCTGCAAAGTTTATTTTGTTTATAAATACAAAACTAACAAGGTATTGTTTATCTATACATTTACATCTATCTCAATTCTGTCTGCAAGAGTGGTCCAATAACCTAGTTGCAAAGTACGCGGAACACGTATCCATTTATAGAATATATTTGTCTACATTCCCGATTCCAAGTACATTTGTACTTGTATTTAATGTCTGCAACGAATTTGTTCCATCTTTAATGTCAACATTTACACATGTACGTATAACTTACTATATTGGGCCATTTCATCAGTTCTCCGGATACGTCCTCATCACATAATTAACTGTCTGTTTGCAATAGATATACGACATATCGGTGACGGGACCGAATAAATACACAAGCGTTGAATATTTGATGTAATAAACTAATCTTGCTGATCGGGAAGAGAACAAATATTGCATGCAGCATTATGTGTCTATATAATTCATATATCTAGTACTCAATAAATCAATGTACAATTGATCAGTACACAGTTATCACATGGGTTCTGTAGGGAACGGCACAAGGTATGGGTCATTATTTGAAGTGTTGTATAGGCCGTTTGCGAACGTCAATTCGAGCCATTTATCAAGTTATTGAGGCAATGTTTTAACATAATAAATTTCAGTTTGCATTTCACCCGCAGTAATGAAAATCGTATGTCATATTTGTCCAAGATGATACTTCATATAATAATGCATTTCGGTCAAAAAGTCGTAATATGTGTCAATATCATATTCAATATATCTTAAGTTTTACGTAATAGAACGCACGCGGCAGGAACACATCTAAAGATCGCCGATGATCAAGATCAATAAGGTAATTTATTGATATCCTGAACATATGTTCGCAAAATTAACTGGCGATAGTATCGGCGTCATCAGAAAAATTTGCGTCATGATTCACTATTGTGACTGTCAATGTTTAATTTCTCAAATATACACTGTCAAGTGTAAAGTGTACACAGACACACCTTTGTGTATTCGGAACATGGGACTAGTGATATATTCGGATTCGTAAAGGTCGACTCAGAGTCCGCAGAGCACCAAATGTTGCCGTCATTTATATACGAAATGAATAATGGATTTGGCGCGCATTGCTTGACAGTGTAACAATCAAAAGCTATTCCATATGCCATCCCTAGAGCTGCAGTATAATAAAACACCCAGAAGAACATGTTGTGAATGCGTACATATATCAAGAATGTATAAATCAAGTTACACATTTAAACAGACTTGTACTCAGACAATTGATTTTTATGCACATAGAACATTCACTAGTAAGTGTAATTTTGCTCGTCGTTACTAAAATTTAGAAAATACACAACAATAAAGCCGATGTACTTCAAGCGAATAGTAATGGGCGATAGAACTGATGTAAGCAAACGACGTTTCAAGAAGATATAACGATTGGTCGCAATGTACGCACACGGTAAGCTTGATAAAAAGCTCATTATGGCAATTCTTCATCTGGACACGCATAAATCACGGTTTCCACGTGGATAATTACTGGCATCGCGTGACGGGATGTTTAAAACCGATCACTGGAATACTTTAGTCCTGGAAAATCGTTGCTAAGCGGCTTTTGCGGACACTGTCTTAGGCCCGTCAAATGACGAATAATTTGTTAATATGAAAATCCGCAAAGTTGTTAAACCTCGATCGTTAAGTGCACCGTTTTGTGATGCAGACTATTAACACGTATAATGATGTTTGACTACAATTCGCATGAATTTCTTCATTGCTGGTGATGTTTATAACATTGACGTCAATACACCAAGATCGCGAGATTTTCTTCGACACCAGCGTGTTAACAAGACACAAGTCTTTACGACAGAACATACTGCCGATGTTGCATAAACCTATTATTGTATATGAAGATGCAAACATGTTTATTGATAATTTATACTTATGTTCATGCTAGTACTCGTATGTTACATTAAATGTTTTTGTTAAATCTATACTATAATCAGTTGACGACGATTTGTCTTACATTCACTTTAAATATTTAACAGGTCGCAATTGTTTGTTGTTGAATGTGTAACTTCTTGTCTCAAATTTACGATCGGCTATACCGAAGCTTGTACGTATAACCACATATTGATCGCCCATTCGTCCCTACATTGAACTTGTTTTCTCATACAACAACCTACAAAGTATTCAGGGTGAACGTGAGCAGTAATATTATCAACTATTTAAAATAAATCACCGTTTTATTCTTTACCAAAGCTGTGTTGCTTTTGAGAATCGCGTACCTTTTACTGTAAACACGCAAAGCAGGATTCTGTTTTGGGAAAACATTTATTCTTGTTTCTACTATGGTCATGTACAAAAGGGGTGTGATCGATATCCATATCCTTACTTATTAATGTTGATTGTCGGCGATCTATAGATGTTTTCCTCTTGCGTGCGTTGTGTAACTAGCTAGAACCTCTATTTCATTTGCCGACATAGCAATAACATTTACCAGAATATTATCCGCATTTATTGACAATTAATGTAGACGTTTACAGCGTCAGAAATAAAATTTTATGTCGTTGTTGGCCTGCGCACCATTGATTGTGTGTATTAAATACAAACATGTAAGATTTATTTTATGTTTAACCGACAAAATAATGTCGCTATCTGTTTGAATGATCCAATAAAACAGATGCATCGTGTATTAATACATGCACATATAAATGATGACACTATGCACGTCACACACACTCGTTTATAGTTCTTCAAAGTCTCCACTCTCGGATCAACACGGAAACTTAAGTAACTGTATTTTATGACAGCATAAAATGTTGAACAATGATAATCGTTTGACTGGAAATCTGTCGATTTCTAAAGGAGGTTCCTTACGGCCGAGACGTCTCGGGGCGTGTCCGCATGACAAAAGTAAGCGTCTCTTTGCAAAAGATCTACGACATGTTGATGTTGGGATTGAATTAATAGGCAGGCGTCGAATACTTGATGTAATAAAGTGATTTTGCTGAGAAGATACACAATACATATCGTTGTACAACTATTTTACAATGAAGCAATTGACTATTGTGAGTTCAGATTGTTAGCTTGCTTCTTTTCGGTTAAAGGTCGTTCTTGTTCGACAACAATGACGCAGCGTTTGCCACCCAAAGGATCTTCAGCATAAGCACCGCATTTTGCGTCTCCAGACACAGAGAAACCATTGCAGGGGAGCCGGCGACCCGTGTGCGGCGTCCTCGTCGGCGCTTCTGCAATTCATGGTCACTAAGAAGATTATACCAGCCGTGACTAAACGTTACAGCATCTGCAATATTCAAGGCGTGTCTGACAGAAGAAATTCCATGTCGGCGAGAAGGGTGACTCACACAAACGTTCAGAAATCCGACAGGCGTAGTTTTCGTCGGAATAGTTTAACAATAACGGACAAAACAATTTAACCAAACATTAAATTCCCAACGGAAAACTGTTTAGAACATATTTAACAAAGTGACGACAGTACTAACCGGCAGTACATTAAGCCTAACGTACACTCACACACAGGTGATGTACGAAAAAAAAACATGCTCTNTGGTTTAAAACTCTATTCTTATCTGATTATCATGCTACAAAAATTACTTAATTACGTTAGCACTAGAAAGCGTAAAAAATGTTAAGTACAGCACCCGTTGAGTTTCGCATCGAGAAAATGTTCCTATCGATATGATTCAATCATGCGTAAAAACGTAAACCCCGTCTCATTCAGATATAAAATGCCATGCATCCCATTTCTACATCGTTTACTGGATCATAAAATCTACAATTATGTTCCTCCAAAATATTATGTCTCACTCGTAAGCTATTTAAATGTACTTTGATATACATTTGAGGATAGCGCACAAGAGCGGCTGTACATAGATACTTATCACCGTACTGCAACTTATTTTGCCATAAACCATTGCTATCAAACTCCACCATACTATGCTGTGATGTAATTGTCGACGATGAATTTCATCTACATCTACATCATACGTCGGCGCAATCACACTTGATTATTACGCGACGGGTGGTGCTAGGTCAAGAGAGAGATATGAAATGATAGGATAGATAGAAGAGATGTGATAGTTAAAAGTATAGAGATAGTAAAATATGAAGCCATCTCCGTTTCCAACTCTTCAACACAGACCTCTCCGGGTACAAAAGCCGCGGCCGGCACAGCAATGGGAATCCCTAGAGGTTACTTGGAGCTAGGCACCTAACAGTGATAAGAAGGTGAGTGAGGAAAGCCCCTGCTTGAAGGATACCAAGTCAGGTGCCTTTGCGTCTGTCGCAGGGAGGTGGTTCCAAACGGATATAGTGCGTGGGAAGAATGAATTCTTGTAGTAGGATGTGGATGTAGACGGCTGGTGGTACTTCTTGTTATGATCCTTAGTGCGGCTTGGGGCTTGTATAAGGTAATGGTTGGCTGGAATTCTCTACCAGGTCATTGACGATTTTATACAGCATGGTGAGTTGTGCTTTGGTCCGTCGTGATTCAAGCGTCTCCCACCCCAAGTGCTCGATCATGGAGGATACGCTGCTGGTGTTGTGGTATCTGTTGGTTACATATCTAGCAGCCCTCCTTTGTACCATCTCAAGCTTGTGAGCAATGTCCTTTGTAAAGAAGTTCCACACTGTGGAACAGTACTCAAGGCCTGGCGGGACAAGAGAGGTGTATGTTGTGGTATAAACCTTCTCATTGCTGACGCGTAGGTTGCGCTGGAGGAAGCCGAGTGTGCTATTTCCCTTTTGTACTGTTATGTCCACATAGTGGTTCCATGAACAGTTTTGGGACAAGGTCACTCCCAGGTACTTGGTAGTCGAGACAGTCTCGAGGATATGGTCTTTCAGAGAGTAACGGAACATGATTGGGTTCCTCTTTCTGTGAACACTGCGAATGCTACACTTCTCTGGATGAAAGTCCATACCCCATTGTTTCTCCCATTCAGCTAGCTTTATCAGGTCGTTTTGTAGGATCTGGTAATCTTCTTCCGAATTGATTTCCCAATACACCACACAGTCATCTGCGAATAGCCTTACTCTGGATGTGACATGTAGTGGCAAGTAGTTGATAAAAACAAGAAATAAAATGGGTCCGAGGACGCTTCCCTGGGGGACTCCGCTGATGACGGGTACTGGCTCGGATGTGGCTCCATCAACGACTACCTTCTGTGTGCGGTCTTTCAGAAAGGCTTCAATCCACTTCAAGGCGTTGCCCTTGATGCCATAGTGGCTGAGTTTGGTGAGCAGACGACTGTGTGGCACCCGATTGAAGGCCTTGATGAAATCAAGTACAGCAAGGTCATGTTGTTGTATCTAAACATACCCTGACTGTTGACGAACTGAGTTTTATTTCATTTTATCACGTTGACTATGCCGCGGTTGTCTTATCACGGTGTCATTCAAAATCTCTGTTAATAAAAATGATATATAACAATATGAAACAATTCTTTGTTTCTGTTGTGAAGGTATATTGCATGCAACTTTAAATCACTTGGTATAGCACCAAGTCCACGTACGAGCAGCTATGGTGAGTTCGCGACAAAAAAAGTGTTTGTAATTTGTTTATTTATCCAACAAATAAACTAGAATTTATAATCCTGCTTTATATTGAAAAACAAAAAATAAAACACAAAACAAATTAGAACAATCACTGACGATGACGAAAATGATGTGTTTGTTTATGTAAATTGATCTTTCTTCGAAATGATGTTTGTTTTGTATTTCGTTCAGAAATTTGATTAACGTGTTAACGACACAAAGTACAAATGCACATAGAAAACAGACGGACGAGTTCATGACACAAAGCACACACGTACAATGATGTAAGCATCCAAAAGTTAAGGGTACTCAACTCTGCAAAGAATATTGCGACATACACGAAACTTTCGTTTTGCCATTCTTCATAGTGTAAGCAACATATATATAATGGTATGTGTTGATAGACTGAACACTTAGAGAACGTGTTGCGACACACTAACCTTCCAACTGACCAACCGACCGATCGACCGACGGGCTTATTCCAGTCTACCCCCGCGCAAAACATCGGTTTTTAATCAAAAATAATTGAATTTAATGATCAAAATTATCTTTTCAGATCTTTTGTTTTTAATAGCGTATACATATTGTAAAATATTCAATAAGATTTTTGATGAAAATAAATAAATAAACACAAATCTGCGAATAAGACTTTTCGCGCAGAAATTATTTGATCATAAAGACAGCACTTTCGACGCGCGCTTTTGGTGTTTTGCATTTCGTGTTACCCTAGCTGTTCACAAGCTGTCAAGCAGTCTCCGACCTTGACATCGGTATAGAACACTTATGTGCGTTTGGTATTTAGTTTTAAGCGATAATAAAGTAGAAGCGGGTTTCACGTTTTGATCGTTGTCTAAAGTAAAGTTATATTCGAATTGCAGTATATGACTCACGCAACACATGAACAGCCATGCATGCAATCCGATACACGACGCGAGAAAGTTCGTTGAATCGTTCGCGCAATCTGATCTCAGATTGATCGCCATTGGCAACTGTGAAATGTATACCGTCTTCATTTACCACTGACGAAAATCGAACGTTAACCGTGCTGCAATAGCAAACATTTGGCAATTGGAATTATTAAAACTAAAAAAAGAAAAATTGCCTTTATGCTATCTGTGTCCGGGTTTGAGTCTTGTCATAGCGAATAATGAAAAAATCGTCTCCGTAAGACTGGCTTTGAGCTACTCATTCTGTCAGACCGCATTTTTTTTATTTCCTGTCAATTGATCGCATTGATCGTCTGTACGCAATAGCCTTGCCTCCGATCACCGCCGATCGTTGATGACGCTCTGAGGATTTCTATGTACTTGTTACATTCAATAATATATACATTTCCCCTGCGATCGTTCAAGCACGTCGTTCAAGAACGTGATGACAATGTCTTCATGATAAATGTCGTATTCAAAGAATGCAAGGGCGTGTATTTGCGTCATCGATCAACTGTGTTTTTGCAACCAAATTCTAAAACATATCGGACCGAGTGATATTTATTGAATTATAGCAATCTACCACATGTATCTTGTTGATAATAAAAAACAGACAATAATACATGTGCCACCGTATTAATATTTGTAACGTCTTCACAGCGAACAATATTAAAACACATTCGCCTTCATTGGGAATTGTAATATATGCAGCGTAAATTGTTGACAGTGTTATTTTTAATTTTGACGTAAAATTTATAGATATTATAAATAAATGCACACAACACTACAAATAACAATTGCATCTGTGTTTTGTTTGCTTTAAAATGTGAAACCGTAGATTTCATTTAATGTATGTTCAAGTTACCAACTACTCTTAATATATCATGCATCGCAGTGGCGAATAAAAAACTCATCGCATTTGGCTAGGTTTCATACACAACATAAGTTATTTAAAGATAAACATTCGTTTATTTCGAAACAAAGCTGTTAGAAGAAATACAAAAAAGACAACGTTTATGGAAAGAGCGGTCTGGTATATGTGCATAATAAAATGTTCCTTCACCATCGATATTAGTATCTTCTAGTCTGTTACTAATCGTATTTGCACATGCGTAGACACATTTTCAAGCGACGACATTAACTTGGAATAGTATAACCTCAAAATGTTTTGTATAACGAAAACTTTACAAGGGAGAAACAACTGTTATTGGTCATGGTCATTACCCAATATTCACGTATTGGAATATGATGTTTTACGTCGTTTTCGTTTTTGTGTTTTGTGTGCATGCTTCTTTTGATTTTTGAAACACACATTTCATGACATACATACACATGTTACTAGTGAAATAAGACATATACCCACTTTCATTTATACGCGGTTGTATGAAACGCCCCAAGGTCAGTAAGAAACCTGCGAAGCCGAAGTTAAAACATCACTCATACGCTGTTGAGTGTTGAGCCTCATTTCTGGTTGGACGCTTCCGTATAATGTATTTATATATTTAATTATATAAAAAAGACTAGCGAAATAACGTAATTACACCATTCAAACATAAGTTTTGAGCAAATGTACACAAATATGTGGAATTAAACATGTGTATATTGTGTTTAGTTTGAATGAACGTCGTCAAAAATAAAGGTATGTTAAATAATGTAATTAGTTGGTTTCATTTATTGAATCTGCAGTTTGATACTGATATCAAAATATCAATTTTGTTTCGACGTCACATTAAACAAGTTTTGAAGTACTATTACCGTCGTTAATTAATAATGCACGTTGCCCACCCTACGACGAGATGCTAAATTGGGACTCCGCAAGCAGAATTGTTCCCTGCGCGTCAACAGCAAAATATGTGCGAATATTCAAGGAAACAACACGTGGGTAATCAATAGAACGGATAATTGATAGTTTATTAAGTTGGTCGAATTTATACTCACGATCATTCTAAATACTTGGTGCATCGTTTTATGCGAAGTTATATCCAATGTAGGAAAGAATTGGTGATCAATATTTGGTTTCAGGCATAAACTCCGACGTAGTCTACGGAAACTAGAGAAAAGAAGATATATATGTCGAGCTTGAGTGACAAGTAACCATAATTTAGTATCTTTAATTGTGGATGTATGCAAAAACGATAGCCGGGTGTTTTCTTGAACTAATGTCCTCTATAAATAGGCTGTTCACGCAGTAAACCTTTTTATCATCGTAACATTGCCGTCAAACAAATCGTTTGAGTCTCGCACGACACAATTTAAAAAACTGTGATTTTGTTTTGTTAACACACTACCATGAATCGGGTTATGTCGAAAACACCTGAACCAAAATATAGGATGCGCACGTTCACATGCTTGTTTAATTGTTTATAAGGTTCATCCATCTTGTAGCAATACGTTGTGAGTTATGCTCGATACAAGTTTAAAATGTAGTATTTCTTTTTGCTAAAATAGGGCAATAACATTGGTTATGACTGAAACACACGAGCCAAACTATTGAGGTTCAAAGAAAAATCACATTCTGGTTAATATGTTAATAAAGAGTCAGCCACCATAACAGTAATACTTCTCGATTTACACGCGACAAAATTAAAAACAATGTTTAATTTAAATTGAAAATAACTCCGGTAATGTCGAAAATATCCGAACCAAAATGTGTAGAAGCGCCGGTTCACATGATGCTTTGTAATATTGTTAAGTTTTAACTCTGTACTTTTTGAGTTATGAATGACATGAAGTAACTATCACAGAATTAACATTGAATTACTTTGCACTATTAAAATACAAATACAACTAGGGAAAAAAACTCAAATTGTAGCGAGCAGATGTGTTTTGACGGTGGACTTGAAATTGAGGAGATTCTTAGCATGTCTTATATGTTGTGAATGTCTCTTATATTAAAAATGATTTTTAGTGCCGTATATACGTGTGTATGCATATACTACAATTTTGATTTTGACTTGCTAATGTAACTCTTTTTGTCAAGGCAAAACATATACAGGTACGAATTTGTGACCAANAGGTCACGAAACATTTAGGGATATGCATTGGGTTTGGTTAAAAAAATAAAATATATTGAACGGAAAATAACAAAACAAATACATGGTTGTGTATCTTCTTATTTACACTATCACGATCAGATTGCCAACACGTTTCACCTTCAAATTACAAAGCTTTATTATTTTCTAATGACTTAAGACTTGAACTCAAGAGTAATATTTTCGCTTAGAATTAATAGAAACAGGTTTTAAAAAGACATGCTTGATAATATTAAAATTACGATCAAATGCTTGCATGTATTAGTAACAAACGAACTATATATAAAACAAAAAGAGGATAATGTCAATCTGATTAAATATTTAGCTGATGCTGATAATTTTTCATAATTGGGCGATATCGATAGCTAGCAAGCGCTCGCACCGCATCTAGAGCACAACGACATTAAAGGTGCGACTTATGTATTTTACACATAAGTAAAGAAAGCGGTCAAATAGTTATAGCGCGTGCGTTTTGGGTTCCTTTTATTCTGTTTTAAATGCTTGTGTGGAACAAATAGCTGTAGAAGTTAACTCGCTGTTTGTCCATACAACGATTTTGCATAGAAATATAAGGTTTTCATTGATTTTTTTAAATTCAAACAAACATGGGTAGGAAACATATTTCGAAACGAAAATGTTTCGGTGTCGGTAGATTTTCGATTTTTTTTTATCCACCCATGATCACAGATATATTCATAAAGTGAAACTTTAGATGAACAAGCAGGAGGAAAACCATGGCAATTTATACATATATTGTGCTGTTTGTTAATAAATGATCCATATCTGAATCTGTATTTGTTGTTTATTTCCTACACACGGTTGGTTTAAAACTCTATTCTTATCTGATTATCATGCTACAAAAATTACTTAATTACGTTAGCACTAGAAAGCGTCAAAAATGTTAAGTACAGCACCCGTTGAGTTTCGCATCGAGAAAATGTTCCTATCGATATGATTCAATGATTTGGGTTATGTCGAAAACACCTGAACCAAAATATAGGATGCGCACGTTCACATGCTTGTTTTATTGTTTATAAGGTTCATCCATCTTGTAGCAATACGTTATGAGTTATGCTCGATACAAGTTTAAAATGTAGTATTTTTTTTGCTAAAATAGGGCAATAACATTGGTTATGACGGAAACACACGAGCCAAAATATTGAGGTTCAAAGCAAAATCACATTCTGGTTAATATGTTAATAAAGAGTCAGCCACCATAACAGTAATAATTCTCGATTTACACGCGACAAAATTAAAAACAATTTTTAATTTAAATTGAAAATAACTCCGGTAATGTCGAAAATATCCGAACCAAAATGTGTAGAAGCGCAGGTTCACACGATGCTTTGTAATATTGTTAAGTTTTAACTCTGTACTTTTTGAGTTACGCTGAAAACAAAAATCCACTGGCTTACAGGATGAATGGACAGACGAACAGAAGAGCGGCAGGATGGACAGGCGGGCGGAAAAGGAGCAAAATTATATGCCACCTCTGAATAGTGGGGAATGGAAAGGAAATTATATGCCGCTCCATATAGAATGGGCTTCTTTTTTTCAAAAGCATTCGCTTAATCGATTTACCATACTTTGTCTTTCAAAACCACGTTATGCTGTTAGTTGTGCTTTAACATTCGTCGTCTGCAAGGCGGTGATGAGATATTTCAATTGTTTGTAAGTATTTAAATACTAATATTAAGTGCATGTATACGCTTGTATTTATTATTTATTATAGAGAATTGAACATGCATGCTTCATCAGAGGTTGATCGATCACCGAGTCTACATTATTTCTGCATCCGTCCAACGTATTGCATGACGTGAGATTCCATCTACATGATACATATAATACTGCCTAAACAGTTCAAGCACCTTATGGTATACATGTCGAAATGCCGCATTAAAAGAATGCAAGTCCGTGTATTTCTGCAATCATATGCGTTAACAAACAGACTATGTATGTACATTAAGTGCAATTTCTAATGATATAACAAATATGCTGAGCTCTAGCTCGTGTTATTCTTAAACAGTCAATGAACAATTGACTTTCTAGTAAGAAGCATCTTTTTTATCGGTTCCGTATGTAACTCAATTGAGTTTGAGGCAACATTTATGGTGCTAAAAACACTTACGTTTCTGTAATACTTCACTTATAATGGAGTGAATGCAATGCATTTGTTTATAATTCTCTTTCGTTCTGTTTAAACAACAGCATTTAACTTGTTTTATGTGACGCAAATTTGTTAAACATATAACATTCGTGTTTATGATCTTATTGGCATACTTTTTATGTCGCATATTTGTATTTGATATATGTATGTTAATGTAACTTTTGCACGAACCGCTAAAAGGAGATAACAAAAGCAGAATCCCGCTTTGCGTGTCTACAGCGAAAGGTTCGCGACTTTCACGGTAACTCACCTTTGGTAAATGATAAAACGGTGATTTGTTTTAAATAGTTGATAATATTTCTTCTCAAGTTCACCCTGAATACTGTGTAGGTTGTGTTATGAGAAGACAATATAAATGTAGGAACGAATCGGCGATCACTACGAAATTTCACGTGCAAGCTTAATTGCAGTCAATCGTTAACTTGAGACAGACTAAAAACACATTCAACATTAAACAATTGCGACCAGTTAGGTATTTAAAACGAATGTTTGAAAAATCGTAGTCGACTGATTTTATTGTAGATATAACAAAAACATTTAATTTAACATATGTGTAGCATGAACATGAGTATAATTAATCGCCATGTAAACTTGTTTGAAACTGGAATAACAGGTGTATGCAACATGGGCAGTGAGTTATGGCATACAGATGTTTGGCTTGTTAACACGCTGTTGGCGAAGCAAAACCTGGAATCATCGTTGTATTTACGTCAATGTGATATACATCGCTAGCAATTAAGTAATTCATGCGAATCGGAGGCATAAAGCATCATTATACGTACTTATAACCTGCTTCACAAATCGGTGCACTTAAATATTGAGGTTTAACAACTTTGCGGGTATTCGTATCGGCATATTTTTCTTCATTCATGTATGCAGTCTAAATAATTGTACAATATACGGCACACCTGGGATTCGACGCATTTACGTTATCGATCGATAAATGAGTGGAGCATATACGTACGGATGATGTATATACGAATTTAGAAATAGGATATGGGGTTCCCACTTTAAACACATGTATCTCCATAACCTTTTTTATCCGATATACACACGAATTAAGGTATATAGGAGTACATGATATAGCACTATAGATATACACGTCATTTATTTAACGTCTTATACAAGGAAATATATAGCGA
>VMBQ01009103.1:0-22239 GCA_007657795.1 Dreissena rostriformis
TACGTTTTTTTTTTTTACTATTTTGGCAAATGACCATTGTCGTTAATCAAGACATTGAGCTGCTTATATTTATCTCTTGCCGCTACAGATTCAGTTTCAATTTGTTTAAATTAAAAAGACAATTTCAAAACTATGATAACACTGTTTTTTCTATACAGAAAAAAATAAAACGTACATCCAATCAGTTGTTGAAAACCTAGGCTTAAGGTCGGAACTTCAAGTATTTATCTGCTTTAACAGTCTTATATCAGATAATAGTTGTACGCTCTAAACTCTAAGCAAAAATGCATGTGCTTTCAGCCTATCCAACCACCAGCTACACCCCACCACCGCCACCAACACGGCCACCATCACCGCCACCAGATACCTTAAAGGATGACGAAGGCAGGTAGTGTCGGATCGAGGCGGCATGCATTTGGTGAAGCGATGTGATGTGTCACTTGGATTTAAAGACCTTTACCTTTTAGGGTTGGCTTGTCGTGATCTCCTCTGAAAGGGACGTCTGCATAATCTCGGATGTAAGTACATTTGGACGTGATTAACTTCAATACTATTAATGTTACATAATTGTAAGTATATGACATGGATGTGTATTACTTTGCAGATATATTAGTATTTATTCCGGTTAAAACACAAGCTTGCAATTGAAATGTTTTATTTTGACCTCTAAAATAATATGATTACTAATGTCTTAACATGACTTTAACAAGCTGTTACACATGAAAAACTCTAATGTACACACAAATATATTTGAATGTTCTACAGTAATAAACAAAAATCAAAATAAGTAGCATTTTTGGAATCATTTTAAGAAAGTCAAAAGTAAAATATACATTATTTTAAGTTAATTCACGTATCAACCTTCGAAAATATAGATTTCCGCGCTTAGTTACCAAGTAATTCAATAAAAGCATTTTAATCATTATTTACCAAGTGACGCGATCTGTAAATGTTCGTTTCTACCCGTGGACAATATTCCCCAAATGCTCATTCCAGGGAGGCAAATCCTCCTTTAATAGCTCACGGGTCCTATCATCATTTGTGAAAGAAACCCCGATACGCAAGTGTGGCCCTTGAGGCATTAAATGTATCATTTTCTTGATCTATCCACACACTCATATGATGGCCGCTTCCTATTGCAGCCCCCAACCTGTCCCCGTGGCTGTTTTGAGCTAGTTCCGTTCACGGGTGTCGTGCCTGGGAACGTGCTGAAGTTCTGCACGGGGAGGATTATCTTCCGGCAGGTGCCAGTGCCATGTCCTGAGAAAACGGGAACGTAAATACTAAAAATCCTGCATACTTGATTATCTATCTTTAAAATAAAAATATTTATTTGAACTAAGTATTTAGACTAGATACTTTTTGTGCATCCAGTACGGGTACATGTAAGTTTTGTGTTTGTAAATGGTATACTTATTTGTACTTGTATCCATGTTCATAACCGTGTTGCACTTTCGTAAACACAATAGCAAAAGGAAACATCAGCAACAAATAAATATAAAATAAATGATAAATAGCTGTACAAAAAGATTCAAATGCAAGTCTTGCAACCTGATGATGATGATCAACATATAAGAAATAACGCTGAAAACCTTTAATTTGCATTTTGCTTTGCACGAAACAAGTGTGAGATAATTCGTCATGCATTAACACCTTCCGTTCTTCTTGCATTAACAGACCCAGAAGATGCCACCGCTGATGCTGCATTTACAGACCAAGTACAGCATGAGCCCCGTTGGTCCTGCTATTGCCGTTGGCGACGCATCGGGTGGTGGCCGTGCTTGGAACCAGTGTGCTACGCCTACGACAGCCTTGGCAACTGCGTGAATTGGGGTCGCAACCAATGGAATTGGCACTGGCACTGGATTCAAGACTGCGTGTGTGCCTACGAGTTGCCATTCTTTCCATGGCACGGTTAATATTGATGTCACATGAGAGAATGTAGCGCTGTGTGGCTACCAGTTGCCATTCTTTCCATGGCACGGTTAATATTGATGTCACATGAGAGAATGTAGCGTGTGTGGCTATAAGTGGCCATTCTTTCCATGGCACGGTTAATATTGATGTCACATGAGAGAATGTAGCGCTGTGTGGCTACGAGTTGCCATTTTTTCCATGGCACGGTTAATATTGATGTCACAAGAGAGAATGTAGCGCTGTGTGGCTACGAGTTGCCATTCTTTCCATGGCACGGTTAATATTGATGTCACATGAGAGAATGTAGCGTGTGTGGCTATAAGTGGCCATTCTTTCCATGGCACGGTTAATATTGATGTCACATGAGAGAATGTAGCGCTGTGTGGCTACGAGTTGCCATTTTTTCCATGGCACGGTTAATATTGATGTCACAAGAGAGAATGTAGCGCTGTGTGGCTACGAGTTGCCATTCTTTCCATGGCACGGTTAATATTGATGTCACATGAGAGAATGTAGCGTGTGTGGCTACGAGGTGCCATTCTTTCCATGGCACGGTTAATATTGATGTCACATGAGAGAATGTAGCGCTTGTATGTTTCCATTTCCCGAACATATCCAATAGAAAACAAACAACAAATTTACACCATGCTACGTTCAATTGGCTTTTTGTTTTTAAACAGCTTGAATAAAATTAAATAACATATATTTTTTAGGATAGGATCTGACATGAGTTGTCATATCATACCATATTTTATTAAACGAGTTCAGGAATTGTAAGCGAGCCTTTGGCGAGCTTACTAACGAATTTTCCTGGACGAGTTTAATAAAATATGGTATGATATGACAACGAGTGTCAGATCTTTTTTATCACATGCTTTTGAAATAAATAAAATACATCTTAATTGACCAAACAAATGCTAATAGATCTATAAGTTGTTTACTATCGTCTGTATTACATTTAAAACAAGGTATAGCATGTGATAAATGTGAGTATTATCTGTTCAACGAAAACCCTTTCGCTCAAATAAGCATAGAGAGCATAGAATATAAACCTCGCTCTGGGAAAAGGGAGTTTATTGCATGTGCGTAAAGTGTCGTCCCAGATGAGCCTGTGCAGTCCGCACATGCACATCAGGGACGAAACTTTCCGCTTTTATGATATTTTTTGTGTAAAGAAAGTCTCTTCTAAGCAAAAATCCAGTTAACGTGGAAAGTTTTGTCCCTGATTAGCCTGTGCGGACTGCACAGGCTAATCTGGGACGACACTTAACGCACATGCATTAAAGCCCCTTTTTACAGAACGAGGCTCATATTTTTAATTTTATGACTGGTCATATGAAACATTTTTCACGGGTTTCGGGTTCTCAATAACTTGCATGATTATCTCGGTGACAAAAATAACTGCATTTGTTTAGAAACTACCGTTCATCAGCTTCATGAATGTTTATAGAAGCATTATATAGAGGATATTTGTTGGATTCGGTGGATTATCGATTTTAATTCACGAGTGATCATAGAAATTAATATTTTCACGAGTGGCGCAGCCACGAGTGAAAATATATATTTTCTATGATCACGAGTGAATTAAAATCGATATTCCACCGAATCCAACAAATTTTCTTTTTATTTCATGCCCTTTTCACAGTTTATATACATTGTTAAAGAGTTTAACTAAAGAATGTCGTTGGGATAATGACGTCATTTCGTCAAAATAATGACGTCATTGCACAGTAAACAGTGAAAATTATCAATGAAAATTATCGATAATTTTCACTGATAATTTTCATTGTTTGAAAAAGTAAAATTATCAGTTTTAATTCACTGATATTTCTCTATAAACCACCGGAAAGCATTTAATAAATTTGATATTATCAAACGGATCTTTTATTGTTAAACGTTATACCATGTTCGAAATGCAGACATTTATTATCAGTATATTAAAAATAACAAAACTAAATGAACACTTCAATCTAATATATGCAACATTGTATTTCAATTCTTTATTTTACAAAGTTGATGCATGCACTAAGATGCCATGACAGTAGTCGTTATATTGTAAACGTCCGAATCCTTCAATGTTTAATAATAAGGTACATATCACTTTTGTCATGTAAGAAATGTATTGTTGAATATTTAAAAAATCCATTGAATATAAATTCATATTTAAGCTAATGCGAAAGCGAAATAGTAGCGAATATGTGTCGCAGGGGCAGTTTCCACGCAACATTAAACCAGCGATGGAATGAATGCTGAATCAAGATAAAAACGCACAGTTAAATGAAATGTGTATTGCATTACATATGTATAACACATACACAAGTATGTATACCTGTTTTGCAGTTGCTCAGTAAAACTACAGTGGCATACAACAACTGCGTATCACTGTATTCCAAAGCAACTCCTTTTCAGTTTACAACACAACAACCGTTTTCGTTCATTACAAATTTACAAATCCTAAGCACTTACCTTTCAATTTTATACAGAAGCCCGGATAGTACGCAAATAAATTATGGAGCGTGTTACTGTAGTCTGGAAACCTTTGAAGCGTGTTACTGTAGTCTTGAAACCTTTGAAGTAATAGCAATGTGAATGGTACATTTCCAATCTGTTAAATCCCATGTGAACGTCTTGTAACGATCTAGGATGACATGATTGTACCTGATAACGAGATGATTCGCTTGCTTCTCCGGATTGTGGGCCAGAGGCTTCGCGTCCAGCCGTATACCCGAGGCCTCGTCGGTCTGAACGATGATTAAGCACGAGTTGCCATGTTAACTGCATGCTCGCTCATAAACTGAGACTATGACGGTACAGTGAACATCGTCACGGTTGACGAAGGCGCCTGAGTTACAAGGATGGGTTTCTTAGATACGATGTCCAATGCATTGCGGTCGTTACTGACTGCTTCGTAGTAAATTTATTTTGTCATAAACATTTTTGAAATTTCCAAAGTTCTTTAAAGTTATTGCCACTGCACGGAAAAAAATGGTATCACAAAGGGGTGAGAGCTGTAAAGTCTATTGGGAGATTCTGTGCAAACATTGATATGTGTATACCGTAATTACTTAAAGTTTTCGGGCACTGAGTTTTCTGGGCACCCTATTTTTTAGCAAAATAATCTTTTGTGTGATTCCAATATGTGGGACACCTAGATTTCCCCAATAATTAATTACTCTCACTTTTCGGACACTTGCATGTATATCCGCACTCAACATATTTGTGTTATCCGCTGAGACATTACACGGGTTTTTTACAACCTGATAATGGTCATTTAACCTGGCAGATGAATGTGAAAAGTCATTTAACCTTTACATTTGCGTTATTTGGGTAACTATGCATTTATACTGGTAAAGCTCAGTCTCACTATGATGCCGGTGGAGCCCCGGTGCGTGATCCGGGATCTACCGGGGTGAACCGGGGCTCTACCGGGATGAACCGGGGCTCCACCGGGGACGACCGGCATGAACCGGGGACGACCGGGAACATCAGGGGCTCCACCGGAAAAGTATTAAAATGTTTAATACCTCCGGGATGAACCGGGAGTCACCAGGAAGGACCGGCAACAACCGCCGCGGCACCGGCAACAACCGGGACGGCACCGGCAACAACCGAGACGGCACCATAGCTCCAACGGGGCCCATACAGACCCCGGCAGAGCTACGGCAACGCCCCGGTTGTCGCCGGTGTTACTCCGGTGGAGCCCCTGTGAATGCCGGCAGAGTCCCGGTATTGCTACGGTACATCGTTAAACCGGCGCTCTGCCGGGACGCCACCGGCATTCACCGGGCTCCGCCTGGGCATTACCGGCGACGACCGGGGTTAAACCGGCGCGTTGCCGTAGCTCTGCCGGGGTCTGATGCCGGTATAGTCCCGGTGAGTGCCGGTGGAGTTACGGTATACCGGTGCTCTGCCGGGACGCTGCCGGCTTTCACCGGGGCACCACCTGGGCATTACCGGCGACAACCGGGGCTCTGCCGGCACTCCACCGGGATAAACCGCAGCTAGTCCGGGGTTGACCGGGACTCTGCCGGGTTGTTGACCGGCTTCAACCGGGGCGGCACCGGGAAATAGTGTGACCGCGTCAAAAAAAATCAACGAATCATCCCGGTTCTCGCCGGTCGATCGGCGTTAGCAAACCGGGATGGTCCGGAGCTCTACGGAAATAGTGAGACTTGGGCTTAAAAGACAACGCTTCACTCGATAATAAATAAAGGGGTCACATTAAAGACACACTTTCTGGTTAATGCATTCGTGGGTTTTGGTGTGTAACACTTTAGGAATAACTGTATGATGTCAATTATTACCAAATATGTTCATTTGATTGCTTGTACAAATTAGTGTTTATTTTATTAGTTTTACTTTGATCATAGTATATGTATCTAGCTTTCTATATAATGCATAAAGATTGTAAGATAATATTTGCAGTCCAATATGGTCTTTCCTACTGCTGAACAGAAGCACTTGGTACTTGTTTAAGGTTTGTTGCGTGCTCGTTCCATCTCGACTGAACGTGGAACGGTGGTCTGCGAAAATGGTAGTTTTGCTGTAAAACATAATAATAGTTTCTCTAGAAGGATCCGCGTACTATGTTCTAAGACGTCAATATATTAAAGGCATACGTTGAAAAAAATTCAGTAAAATACATGAGAAATTATTAAATACATAAACTAAAACTCACCTACACTATATAATGTGTATTTGCGTGCTCTTAATTGATGAAGTTTACCCTTAGATATGCGATAAAATAAACGGTTGCTTGTTTGAAAGTGACTCTTATTCAGTGTTTAACTACACTTTCGTGAGCAACGTGAATTTCATTTTTGAAGTTAATTCCTGTAGAAAGACAGCAATACGACCTTACCGTTTCAAATTCTGCTTTTGATGATATAAAATAACAATAAGAGTATTTGTCATTGATTCCAGATGCAACTTTATTTAGATTGTTTTTGTTTTCCATTTCTTACATTTTTAGCAATTTAAAGGATCACGAGCGTATAAAAAAATTAACCATTTTACATTTATTAGTCAAATGATTTAGCTCAGGCAATGTTACCCAAGCAAAACCAACCAATCAGCAATGAAAAAACAACACAATATTAGAACATAATGTATGTAGCTAAGTTCAATTATCATTGGTGACACCAACGACCAATGGAATGTCGATTATGTATGTTATATATCTTGCTGAAAGCTTTCTAATTGCACTATGGACAACATAGTCTACGGTTTTATGTTATGCGTTATGAAACCATTTTAAGGTATATTCTTTTCAGAATGAATTAATCTTAAAATGTATAAGTGTTGGGCATCTTTAAGCGCTCTTATGCTCTTTTTCTTATTGGATAGGCTTTAATGAGGATAAAAATGTTGACACGTACATGTAGATATTTTGATCGAATACAGTAAATATAGCCAATAAGATCGTTTAGCTATGCAGTCGATACAAGCAGGATATACGGATACAACGCCCGAACGATGTTAGAAAAATAATACTCGGTTATTAATGTAACCAAAAGTATTCTAGTCTGGTAAATCAGATAAACGTCTCGCGCTTAGGTTCCCGAGGTTGCTGGTAAGCAGTCATAGTTTTACCAAGTTTAAATAAACATTCATACAATTGATTTCAAGCACGCAACACTACAACCACAACCCCGATGGTAATTAAGTTTGTAAACACTTTAATAAGAATTTTATACAACAAGTGTCATCAAATTTCGTTCCATATAACGGCCATTCAACTAGAGATATTTCATTAATTCCTTTCTGCTTTTCGTATAAATCATTGACCTCGTCAATAGGCAATAAATGATAAAATGCCTCGAGCGACAATAAGCGTAAAAAACTAAACGAAACAAATGTCAATATTTATTGATAAGCTTAAAATATATATGATACAAAAGCGTACATGTTGCTTGGAGGAACTGAGGACGGTGAAAAGTCAAAGCAGATTTTATGCATTCTCAATTTATATAATGCGTCCAGAGTTTTAACAAGTTGAATGTTCATAATTAAGCAGCTCAACAAAGTACATGTATATTCATTTGCATTGAATGTTATGACATGATGTGAGACTATAATAATATGAACTTTCATCGTTAATCCTTTTTTTATGGTAAGCGACCAATTATCAAAAGGCCAAAGAGCATCCATGACACAATAAGGGGTAACTCTGGAGAGTTGAAATAGGAATACATTCAGTATATGTACGTGGATAGGAACTACTGCATCCACACAGCACAACTCAAACTGTCTTAGTGTAGTATTCAAATATATAAATTATATTATATACAAAAACAATCGGCTGCAGAAGCTCTCTTTACACCTTCTAGATTTGATGTATTCATAACATGCTGTTTAATGTTCATTTATTTAGAATCAGAATGTTCAGTAAAAAAAAGCAGTTGATACAAATCTTGCATACCAGCAGTCCAAATTTCGGTAATCAAAAGTTAAATAAGTGATTCATATCATGATACATGTGCATATACATGCAGTTGCGTACGTCTTGTTAACCCTTTGTATGCTGGGAAATTTGTCGTCTGCTAAAATGTTGTCTGCTAAATTTCTAAAATTAGCATTTTCTTCGATTTGTTTCAAAGAATACTATCAGAATAGCAAACAGTTTGGATCCTGATGAGACGCCACGTTCTGTGGCGTCTCATCTGGATCCAAACTGTTTGCAAAGGCCTTCAAAATCCGGTTCCAGCGCTCAAAGGGTTAAATTTCCCGTATTGGTTATTTCGTAACCACTCGTTTACTTTTAAAAGCCGAGGACGATTATATGTGTTATCAGTTTGAGGCTTGTTCTTATTGAAAAAGGAAGTTAACAATAAGTGTTCTAATTATATCCGGATAGCTGGCTAATAAGGTTGGAGTGTTTATAATTTGCAACTGTGTTTGAATGTAATTATTACAGTTATTTCCATCTGAAAGCCTTTGTTTAAATCTGTTTATATATGAAAACGTTATCTTATTAAATATAGCATAATCTGATTGGAGGTAACGACACAATATAACTTACTTTTTTTAATCGTTCAAGAGTTGTATCCGTATATTATAAACTTCTAAATGCGTTTATTTTTAATTATGTTGAGAATAATATCGTATTGGGGGTCTTTTACCTAAAACCAGGTATATTCGCCATCATTTCATTCGAAACCTGATCTGATATATTACAAAACGATAGCACAGTAACCTGTTATTCTCTATATCTCATGCTGCTGCGGTTGCAGTTTCACTTACATTCAATGAATATCCGCTGTGTTTATATTAATTGGATAATTGCAAAACTATGATAGCACAGCTGTTCTATGTATTTGTTCCCTTCAGTAATGGTTTAATTATATATTTGTTCATGTTTTGCCAAAAATATTTCACTCTAATATTGTGAAAGAAATTATTTACTTTAATAAAAAAAAATCACATGCACTACAAACTGCTTATTTGTTTGAAATAGTTTTACAACTGTCCACGTGAGATATAATGGAAATGGTACAATTGCGGAATAATATGCACATCAATATATTCATTATCCATTATATTATCCGATATTTCATTCCGTTTTCATTACTCATTACGGAATTCGACACACACAAGCATTATACCTCTGATATATATATATATATATATATATATCAGAGGTATAATGCTGTGTGTGTCGAATTCCGTAATGAGTAATGAAAACGGTAACTTAATTAAATTACAGAAAAAAGTAACGTCATGTTGAAACTATTGTATTGACTTAATAGGCCTGTATCAGAGACTATAGTTCATACCTCGAAAAAGTATTTAAACAAACCGCGTGTTCTTCTTGCCTCTCACACCACCCCAAACACCACCACCAACACGACTACCACCGCCATCAGGCATCGAGGATGACAAAGGTTATTTGTACAAGGTAGACGTGGAGGGAGTCGGCTTGAAGCTGTTGAAGTGGGGTCGTCAATAAAACATTCTCAGCCAGGACATACGTTAAATTTCACGTTATCATCAGTGTCTTGCTTGAATTGTGTTGTTTAAATATATGTGTAAATTTGCTTCACATTATGTGTAAAATTTTGTACTTTTGATGAAATTTTATTTAAAAAAAGGAATTGAAATCTAATTAAACTAGAGCTTGCGCGGCAGAGGCCGACGCGTATCCCCACGCCGCATAGATGTTATATTAAAAGGCAATGTTGGGTGGGCAAGGCCTATGTTGGCGAGGCCCCGGAGTGGGTAATGTGGACATGTATGGTCGAGATAGACCGTGTTGTCATAAGAGATGTTCAGTATTAATTTGAAGTCAATTGGTGAATAAATGAAGAAGTTATGTTAAAACAAAATTTTGTGTGGGCGTGGTCTATGTGGGCGGGGCGCCCCAGGGTTGGTTATGGGGCCATGCATAGTTAAGATTGACCGTATTGTCATAAGAGAAGGTCAGTATCAATTAGAAGTGAATCGGTGTAGAAATGAAGAAGTTATAGTAAAAGGCAATTTTGGGTGGGTGTGGCCCATGTGGGCGGAGCTCTGGGGTGGGTAATGTGGACATGGATAGTAGAGATAGACCGTGTTGTCATAAGANAATACAATAATTATTAATACCTTATTGAAACCGTTTATAGCGCACGTGTACTGTATTATTACATGTCTAGTAAAAACTACAACGGTTCTGATTCGTAACACAAGTGAACTTTATGTGGATATTCACATACACATAAATGCAACAGTAAATTTCATGAAATTGTTGCAGCTTTAAAATAGTCATTGAATGATGCCATGACATGCCTTTAACTTTTAGGGTTGGCTTGTCGTGATCTCCTCTGACAGGGAAGTCTGCAGTATCTCGGATGTAAGTATATTCGACATGTTCAAATTCATTATATGTAAGAATTTATTTATGCAGGTAAAGAACGATTTTTAAACTGGTAACACATTGGATTTTATCATCTGCACTTATATATATGTTCATAATATGCTTTGGTATTATTTAACCTGACATTTTACTTGATTTTTTTAAGCATTTTGCAATATGCTAAATAATCCAAATGATATCGACGTTAGAGATGATAATATGAATAAGATAAGTGACGATATACATATTGACAGTCTGGACTGTCAGTTTACTACAGTAGAGATTTGTGTTATACTATTTGTAAATGGCCAAAGGCATTGCTTACGTCGATTTTCCGACAAAGTAGCATTGTTTTAACCATTTTAGAAAGACTAAAAACTTGAATTAAGTGAACATGTACTCTTATCTGCGATATTAGTTTTCTATAACCGAGTTGTTTTTAAAAATCATTTTGAATTATTAAATGAACAAGAAACACCATATGCCAGTATTCTTTATTCGAGAAAACAGGACATGAACATGCCTCGATGCTTTTTAATATTAGTCTATTTATTAGATTTCTTTTTAGTCTAATTGCTATTCGTGAATTTCTCCGGGTTTTTAGGTCATCACATTTTTCAATTATCAATTGTACAAGAAAGACCGCAGACACGATAAGAACATGTCTTCATGTTTTAGATGCCCTTAATTAATTAAATGCCAGATAATAATATGTAAATATTGCTCGTTTCATGCATAGTACATTTTGTTATTTGTCCATAAGTATAATCCTCCGAACTTTTATTCATATTTAAACTCAAATAAAAGACCACTACATAGCATATGATGCGGAATAGGCACCTGCGTCTTCCCTGGAGACAGTGTCCACGTGTCCTTATTTAGCCGATGATGGGAAGACCACTGCATTCTGATTCTATTAAAATAAATTACATACACTCATGCCATTTATATTCGGACTGTATAACATGTTTATTGTATATTTAACAACAATAGCCAATTATAAAAATTGTATTGTGCTCTCTCGGATCTTTTTTGTAGTTGTTCAGTAAAAAATAATGGAATACAACAATTGCATTTCATTGCAGTACAATAAATGACCATTTCTCAGTACACAAACTACCTAGTATGAAATATNCGTAGCAAGATGGATGTTGGTGCTAGCGTTCCGGTGTCAAAGTAATGACTGTAGATCTGAGCGAAGCCTACTACGAAATGTCGTCCTTTGCTTTCTTAAAAAATGACAGCAGATGTTTGATCAGTGAGCTTCGATATTGATAGTTTACGTCTTACAAACATGAAAGTACAGCATATCTTTTATTTAAAACACTATATAATTGCATAAATATTCAAACGACCAGTAATGTCATAATATATGTTTATTATTTTGCTACTTCTGTATATTACTATGAATAATCCCTTACATTCACCCATACGAACTAACTGCGTTAATTCCAGTCTACGTCTTTGATAGTGTTACGATCTAAAGAATTTGGCACTTCAACGTTAACTATTTTTTTAAGACATGCATGTATAGTTTAGATAACAGGCGAAGTCAAGTTATATAACGTGTATAAATACTAACGTTGCAAGCAATCAGGTGCGGTCTCACGTTGACCTTGCGTTCCACCCAAGGGTAAAACCAATAGCTGTCGAAAAAAACAATACGATAGTACTTAATCAACAAATGCTCGGCATAAAACAAACATTTACTTAAGATACATATTTTGAGTTGGATACTATGTATTGTCACTAATATCGCTAATTAATTCCACGTAAAGATCATTTTGCACAAACACGTACCGTATGTGATCACTTAAAAAGAGTCAACATTAAGAACTATTTTTCGTTATTGACACCTACAATAATACAATAGTGTGAAATGACTGGTTCGGAATATCAGGAACTCGAAACCAGCAATGGCTTATAGTCTAGAAATGTTTGGTAAATGTTCAAATATACATTTCAAATGCCGGAAATAGTAGATCAGTAATTATAAATGAAAATACCTATAGTTAAATCCAGGAAATTGAATAAACATGTATATTACTTACAAGACAGACTGTATATAAATGCTCCATATTCGACCTAGGAAGACCAGCAAGTGTAAGGGCGACTAAAGGCGTTGTGAAATGAGAACATCTTATCGCAGGAATAACAAGCGAAGACATAACCTTTACAAGCCCTAGCCGCCTATTCAAAGATAACAACGAAAGGTCTGCGACCAAGACACCAACCCATTCGTAGTTATAAGAATGAAAAATACACGAGGAAATAAATACTGAGTTTGAAAATGCATGTATGTATTTGCTTCATAAGTTGATGTTGTTTTTTTCAATATACTGTTTAAATATTAGTATTGTGTAGCAAGAGGATGGAAATGAAAAGCTAGACATAAATATTTAAGCATTTTAGAGTAGCAACCCTGATAACAGCCGATTCCTTATCAGTTCAAATTGGAGCAAAACGGAAAGAAAACCCAATACCACTCTCACTTAATGATCAATTATAAATATAATCAATAATGACCATTATTTCATTATGTAAAGCAAAAAAAAAAAGTTATTAAAAGAATAATATTTTATCTTTTTGTGCATATAAATTTCAACTGCGGATCTGTTAAACAATATGATTATTTATGAGATTGACGTCATCTTGTTCACGAATTAGAGCATCGCAATGTTTACCTATATAAGCAATTCTCGAAGTTTCCCAAAATACAAAGACAACAACAGAACTTTCCAATTTATTCAATCGTTTCGCACGACGCTTTAAAATTTTCAGGCTTTCAAATCGTCAAAAGAAGCATTATAATGGATATTTAAGAGCATGGTAAATGGTCAGTATTACTTTTTCCTCAAAAATACCATAACAAAAACGAAAATTTGCGAATCTGAAACATCTTTCTTTTTTTTTTCTTTTTTTTAAATTTACCAAAACGTTGGACGGCCCCTTTAAAATAAACATTATGAGCTTTGCGTCTTCGAAGTGGTCGGTGACCCAAATACAGCTATATATGCCATATACCTGGCCTCTCAAATTAGCATTTTTTAATAATTCTGGTAAAGATCTTTTGTTTCAAATTTGGGTCGGCATACACTGTTGTAAGAGCAGATTGCTCTTGTGAATAAACACCACGGCGGGTTGGTACTTTTGAACAAATCAAGGTAAATGAATAAAGAATGGTGAGAGCTGTTTACGAAAGAAAATAATCTTAATATTTCCAAAGCTGCGTGCAACACGATTTAATGGTTTGTAACTCAATACCTAGATGGACAAAAATACACCACTGAAATTATATGAGTCGCGTTCTGAGAAAACTGGGCAAAATGCTTGTGCGTAAATTGTCATCCCAGATTAGCCTGTGAAGTCCGCACAGGCTAATCAGGGACGACACTTTCCGCCTAAACTGGATTTTCGCTAAGAAAAGACATCATTTAATCGAAAAATTCCATAAAAGCGGAAATTGTCGTCTTTGATTAGCCTGTGCGGACTGCACAGGCTAATCTGGGACGACACTTTACGCACAAGCATTACGCCCAGTTTTCTCAGAACACGACACTAATATGTCTGTCGAGTAAGATAATGCATCGCAATTCGTAGAATCCAAACAAGAATCAGGTTTCAGTGATAACTGAGGCGGAAGACTAATTTTCGAACTTTGAACGGAGCAAGCCAGCAGAACCAGTTCTTCGGGATAAACACGCGGGCGAAGTAATGTAAACTGGCGTCGGACTGGCAAATGCGATAAAGTATTTTTTACTGTTAATGTAGTGTCTTTATCGCAGTGCTACTGGTCATTTTGATCGTATGCCGCGCTTACTTCGCTATCTAAGCGTTATAATGATTGCTTATTCTATTATTTGTTATACTGGAAGTCTATACTGAAAACTGAAGTATAGAGATTTTATAATTTATTTCAAAATACATAAGTAACTCGCAATATATTCAGAAAAATATACGTAATAAACAACGTTCCCAAACCCTTGATTGTATTGCTTCTTTACTTGTATATATATATGTATTTATCAGAGGTATTCATGTATTCGTTTGATTTTCGATATGTTTTTGTACATGAATATTTTGATATCATGCACTTTAAACTTAATATGTTGTTTTGCTATGGCCATCTCTTTGTAAGATGGTATTTGTATATGGCCAAAGGCATGGATTATGCCGATTTGCCTAATAAAGTGTGATTCATAAAGTGTGAAAGTGTGTTAAAAGCTGTGTAGATTGCATCGTGATCTGTCTTCGTATATAATATATAGCAGTAAAGGTTTTCATTCACATTATGTGTGAGGTTTTGGAGACATTCGTATATTACATCTAGATGCAGTTGATTCATTTGATACGTGTACTAATACGGATATTTGTGTAAACATGTATATCAGTGTATCAGTAATAGATGTAATAACTTGTTTTGAAGTATACCATAATATTGGAATCTGTGTAGAAATACAAAAAAGACCGCTTACATGTTTGAACGTGACTGTTATTTACTACATTTCGGAAGCAAATTATATTTCATGTTTGGAAGTAAATTTCTGTATAATGACAACCAAATGATCTTACTATTTTTAAATTTAAATTTAGATAAATTAAAATAAAGTATTTATGATTTATTCCAACTTCAACTTGTTTAATTTAACTTGTTTTCTACTTCCATACATATACTAGTAATACAAACGCACTCAAGCATGTCAACAAGTCACTCTATTTTACATTTATTTGTCGAATGGTGTGCCTTAAGGAATGTTACCCACACCAGTCACCAATTGAAAGTACAACATTATATTACAAGAAAAATGTATATAGCTTAGTACAATTGTCATTAATGACACCGCCAACCAATAAAATGCAATTTGTGTAAGAAGTAGGTACACGCAGGATATACGAATACGATGCTTGACCGAGGTTAGACAAATAATACTTGGTCATAAATTATATGCTTTTAGTGCTACATGTTAATATTTTTTCCACCTCATGTCATCTGCAATTTCATAATTGGATTATTAAAACGGTTCTCAAAATATGTTTATGTTGATATGTTGCGACGTTCCCGAACTCTAGATTATTATGCCCCTTTACTCATTTACTTTGTAAATGTTAAAATACGCTAAACACTAGCATGTTCGTGAAAAGTTTTATATCAAATTTTCCCTATATAAAAAGTAAACATAAATTTGAAAGTGTAATGTTGCTAGTGGCTATCCTGTGTTAAACTATTTTTATATGGCCAAAGGCATTACTTTTGCCGATTTTCCGAAAAAGTAGCATTGTTTTAATCATTTTATTTCAATGACTAAATTAAAAATACTGAAATAAAGTTAATGTGTATTCTTATCTGCGATATTATTTTTCTGTAACCGATTTAAAAAAAAAATCATTTCGAATTATTAAATTAACAAGTAACTCCATATGCCAGTATGCTTTATTCGGGAAAACCGGACAATGCTTGTTTATATGGTTTGTTATGAGACCAATTGCGAATCGTCAATCTTTCCGAGTTTTTAGGTTATCACATTGTTCAAGTATCAATTGTACAAGAAAGACCACAGACACGATAAGAACGTAAGTCGTTATGCATTACATGCCCTAAATTCATTAAATGACAGACAATAATTTGTATATATTGCTCGTTTAACGAAAAATACATATTGTTATTTTTCTAGAAGTATAATACTCCGAACATTAATTCATATTTAAACTCAAATAAACGAACATTATATATCATGTGATTCGGAATAGGCACCTTCGTGTTCCCTGGAGACAGTTTCCACATGTCCTTATTTAGCCGATGATGGGAAGTCCTCTGCATTCTGATTCTATTAAAATAAAATAAATACACTCAGACAATTCATATTTGGGCTGTATAATATATGTTTTGTACATGTATATATTAAATTATCATAAAATATAATGGAATTGTATTGAAATCGCTCTCAAATGTTGTTGTAATTGTTCAGTAAAAAAATAATTTAATAAAACAACTACATTTCACTGCAGTACAGAAAGACCATTTCTCAGTGCATTTTGTTTTTCATTCATTACATATTTACAAATGCATATCACTTACCTTGCAAATGTGCCTTAAAGCCCGGACTGTACGCAAAGGCATTTTTAATTGGGTTGCTGCCGTCTGGAAACCTTTTAAGAATAAGCAATCCGAACGGCACATTTCCAACGTGTGAAATCACGTGCGAACGTCTTCCATCGAGCACGGTTGGCAGTATTGTGTAGTTGTTGACGTGATGACTCGCTTGCAGCTGGGATTGTGGACCAGAGGCGCCGCGTCCAGCAGGATGCCAGACGCCTCGTCGGTCTGAACGATGATCATGGCACGTGTTGCACCGTAGACTGCGTACTCGCTCATGTACTGAGACTCTGCCTGAACAAAGAACATCGTCTCACTTGACAATGACGCCTGAGTTACAAGGATGGGTTTTGTAGACACAATTTCCATTGCAGTGCGGTCTTTAATGACTGTTTCATAGTAGATTTCTTTGTAGACATGAATATTTTGTAAATTCCCGATGTTCTTAAAAGAGACACGTGTGCCGTCTTCCGTCGCGTATATCCGTAATGTCGACTCTTTTTCAAAAACGGGCATCACAATGTAGTGAGTGGCCGTAGGGTCTATTGGCAGATTCTGTGCAAACATCGTATGTGTATGACTGTATTTGACACTACTGAAACTGTGAAGAGTGTAGTAACCGGAACCAACAGTTGTAAATACTGCCACGGGATTGTTTGAAGTGAGGTGCAGGCCACTTTTGTCAGAGCTACTGCTAAATACCAACATTTGGTATTTGCTCAACGTTTGGTGCGTTCTTGTCCCACCGTCATTGAACGTTACGGTCGTCTGCGAATCGGCGATCGCGATGACCATAACGTTTGCTGAAGAATTTGAAAACACCGTGTTCGGTTTCATCATAGCGGCAGTGTAGTTTCGACCGAGACTTAATGTCGGTAGGACAGCAGTTGGTACCTCGCAATCCGGGAAACTATACAATGCTGTTAGGGATATGTCTACACTGGATGTGACGATTATGGTTTTATCGTCGTTAATTCCAGCAGGAGCAAGGAAAGACGAATTATCTATCGGTATTTCTACATGGTCAAGTACAAACTGATCGGCTATTGACTGCTTTTGTCCACTGGTTGACGAAGCTTCCACAGTTACACGACCGAACGACGTCGAGGAAACGCGTAGCAAGATGGATGTTGGTGCTAGCGTTCCGGTGTCGAAGTTATGACTGTAGATCTGAGCGAAGCCTACTACGAAATGTCGTCCTTTGCTTTCTGTCAAAAAATGACAGCAAATGTTATCAGTAAGCTTCGATATTGATAGTTTACGCCTAACAAACATGAAAGCTACAGTCTATATTTTATTTAAAACACTTAATAATTACATAAATATTCAAATGACCAGTAATTTCATATTATATGTTTATTATTTTGCTACTTCTGTATATACCGATTACTACAAATAATCTTTAACATTCACCAATACGAATTAACTGCGCTATTTCCAGTCTACGTCTTTTATTGCGCTACGATCTTTAGAATTTGGCATTTCAACACAACCATTTTTTAAAAAGACACTCATGTAAAGTTAAGCTAACAAGCGAAGTCAAGGCTGTCAAATTATAAAACGTGTATAAATACTAACGTTGCAAGCAATCAGGTGCAGGCTGACGTTGACCTTGCGTTCCACCCAAGGGTAAAACCAATAGCTGTCGAAAAATAACATTGCGATAGTACTTTATCAACACATGCTCGGCATAAAAATAAACATTTACTGACGAAACACAATTCTGAGTTGGGTAATATGCATTGTTACTAATATCGCTAATTAATTCAACTTACCGATTATTTTGCACAAACAGTATCGTATGTGATCACTTATAATGAATCAAAATAAAGAACTATTGTCCTTTATAGACACATACACGAATACAAAATTGGGACATGAATGGTCCGGAATATACGGAACGAATTCGAAAACAAAAACAGCTTATGGAGTTTAGGAAAGTTTTGTTAATTAATGTACAAATATACATTTCAAATGCCGGAAATAGTACAATCAGCGATTATAAATGCAAATACCTAAAGGAAATTGAAAATATATTACTTACAAGACAGACTGTATATAAATGCTCCATATTCGACCTAGGAAGACAAGCAAGTGTAAGGGCGACTGAAGGCGTTGTGCAATGAGAACATCTTATCGCAGGAATAACAAACGAAGACGTAACCTTAACAAGCCCTTGTCGCGTTTCCTTGATAACAGCGAAATGTCTGCGACCAAGACACCTGTGGCCGTAATCACCAACCCATTCGTAGTTATAAGAATAAAAAATGCACGAGGAAAAAAGTACCGAGTTTGAACATTCATGTATGTATTTGCTTCGTACTTTGATGTTTTCATCAATATACTGTTAAAATATGTGTATTGTCTAGCAAGAGGATGGTAATGGAAAGCTAGTCCTAAATATTTAAGCATTTTAGATTAGTTACCCTGATAACAGCCGATTCCTTATCAGTTCAATGGGAGAAAAACGGGGAAAATAAACAATACCACTCTCACTTAATCATCAATCATGAATATAATGAACAATGACAATTATTTCATTATGTAAAGCAAAAAAAAAAGTTATTAAAAGAAAAATGTTTTATCTTTCTGTGCATATACGTTTTAACTTCGGATCGGTAAAACATTATGATTATTTATGAGATTGATGTCATCTTGTTCACGAATTAGAGCACCGCAATTTAAACTAAAATAAATAGTATGAGCTTGACGTCTTCGAAGTGGTGGGTGACTTAAAAACAGCTATACATGCAATATATCTGTCCTCTCAAATGGGCATTTCACTAAATGTATTATTTTACCATAAAACCATTTTCTATCAGTCTTGTATCGATCTCTGGTTTTTAAGAAGGGTCTCCATACACTGTGATCAGGTGAATAAACACATTTACCTTGAGAGTACGGGTAAATCAAGTCAGAATTGTGAAAGCTGTTAACAAAGAAGCAGAAGCTAAAAATGTCCAAATGTTCATACAATACGTTTTAATAGTTTGTTACTCAATACATTTGATGGATAACTGTTTTTGGACTTTGTTGTTAGTCCAACTTTATAGGACTATGTAGCCTATTTTAATGCTTTCTTTTCGATAATGCTTTGGCATTAGACAATTAATAAATGCCGGTTGGCGCTTCTGCGGCAGCCCTTTTCAATCCATTGATTGTTGTCAAGTTTCTTTTGTCCCACAAATGAACTAGGAAATTTGGAGAGCAAAAATATATATTAAAAACACTGAAATCATACGATTTTGTCGTTTATAATGCTGTTAGTGGATAATCCAATGACAGACTCAGATTTGAGTGTTGCATAATATACATGTTGATATCGTATGTCATACCATATTTAGTTCTTGCATAATATGATATGTCAGGACTGTGTTGTATGTCCAACTTTATAGGACTATGTTGCTTATTTTTAATACTTTTTTTTCCAATTATGCTTTGGCATTAGACAATTAATAAATGCCGGTTGACGCTTCTGCGACAGCCCTTTTCAATCCATTGATTGTTGTCAAGTTTCTTTTGTCCCACAAATGAACTAGAAAATTTGGAGAGCAAAAATAACAAGAGGCCCATGAGGGCCTGAATCGCTCTACTGGCTGGAATGTCAATGGNGTCGCTTACAAAGGTCAGGCTAAGGTGAAAAGCTGGCAAATACAGCTAACGCCGATCGCGCGCATGTGCCAGTCCGATGCCAGTTAACATTACTTCGTCCGCGTGTTTATCCCGAAGAACTTGTTCTGCTGTCTTGTCCTGTTCAGAATTCGAACACTATTCTTCCGGCTTAAACCTGAATCTGTTTAGAAATCGACGAATAAAGCAGAAGTTTCTTACGTGACAGACACGATAACAAGCACACAATAATTTTCGGAACATTCCGAATATGATTATCCGAGACATGACACAGGTGGACGACAAAGATGCTCCAAAGGACTTTGATGGTATCGAGGTTTATCAGTATAAAGGTGAAGAGAATGGGGAACTGTGATCGTCTGCGAGTTTCGAGGGATCGAATTGAAGGAATCCACCGTGATGAAGATGAGTGCGTAGTATATGGTGATAGCATACGCCAGACGCTCCCCAGAGGTGGGCTTGATCGGAATCGTGGAAACGCTCGACAGTGCAGAATGTAGAGGTGAAACACCGACATTGTTTACAATATAGGAAATATGGACCGGTATACAATTGCTGGTATACTTCTTTTTGTATGCCGGTTAAGAGTTCAGGTGCCAATCCGGGTGTTCAGCGTAGTTTTCAAGGGTTATACTTTCAAGTGGTGTTCAATACTACCTCGGATCAAACATATCTAGCAGACATGATAACAAACGAGCAGCTGTGCTTATCAAACGGATAGAAGCGAGTGTCGAGGATGCACAAGGTCCGGTAGATTCCTGCTGGCATAATCAAAAGATCGCCTTTGTACGAGAGGTAAACTGCTTAATTCGCAAAGGCTAAGCATGCACGACAATTTTCGCACAGATTGAATTTTCGTTTACATAAAGTTTCCTTTAAACAAACAATCCATAAAAGCGGAAAGTGTCGCTCCTGATAAGCCTGTGCGGACTGCACACTCTAATCTGGGACGGCACTTTACGCACATGCATCAAGCCACGTTTTCACAGAACGAGGCTAAATTGGCATGGCTTGGATTACGTCTATTTGTACAAAAACCCTAGATATAGCACCTTTTGGAATGCAGGTTATGATACGTTAAGACCGCACAGGCTTATCAGGGACGACACTCTCCGCTTTAAAGGAATTTTTCGTTTACAGTAAGTCTCTTTTAACCAGAATGCAAGTTGAGGCGGAAAGTGTCGTACCTAATTAGCGGACTTCACATGCGCATCTAGGACGACACTTTTAGCACTTGCATTAAGCCCAGCTTTTTCAGAACGAGGCTGTATAAGGTTTCAGTAGCACACACGGAAGCTCTGTAGCATAGGTAAATACACATTCACATACTCGACATTTATATTGAAAACGACATTGATTTTCCTCATACTTACTGTTGAAGTCGACCAATTTATGCCCGTATGCCTTCGTTCAATTTCTATTGACACTTTCATCTGCTTTGACATAAATAAAGTGAAAGATGTAGCGGGACTGTACGATTTTTACATCTGTTACATTTTAATATATTGATTAGATAATGTTACGATGACTCAAAATAGGCAATAAAAATTATACTTTGAAGACGAATTTCATAAAATGCAGCAAAGACAAGTTAGCGCTGGTTAAAGCCGATGCCGACACTTTTACTCGTATTTGTAAGGAAACAAAATTGTGTCTTTGTGTCGTATGAACGAATCTGCACTAAAACTAAATTTAGATTCACATTGTACATGGACTTATTTCTTTTGTCAGTTGTAAAAACGAAAGTACGGTTGATATTCAAATG